>WNWU01000003.1:1516686-1572844 GCA_012654045.1 Ptyas mucosa
CCTTTCCTTTCCTTTCCTTTCCTTTCCTTTCCTTTCCTTTCCTTTCCCCTCCCCTTCCCCCTCCCCTCCCCTTTCTTCTCTCTCATTTATATGGCTGCCCACCTCAAAAAAAGTGACTCTGGCTAGTCTCTTAATCAAGAGTTCTAGTGATTTTTTTTTTGTTGGTTTCTTTTAACTAATAGGTTTCCTGAAAAAACCTATTTTTTTGGCCTGGGGGGCGGAAATGGTTTAAATCCTCAAGATTGGAGAAATGACAATCCTGTTAGTCCTTGGTATTTCTTGATGCAAGAACAGGTGTAACTGGTAGAGCTTTTGAAGTTGGGCAAAGGATCTCCTGGCCACAGCTTCACTTGCTGTTCCAGAGAAGCTGTGAGTCCAAGTGATATCACAGGTTGTACACCAACTCCTTTAGGAGAATCAGACATTTCAGAACAGTAGGCAGAAACTCCATGAGGGCATCAAACCTAACTCCATTTTGATGGGATTCATCAGAGGTCTGCCTTTCCCCATCTAGGCCCTCATAGCCTCCAGTTACTTGGATAACACTTCCTGCACATGTCATGTCACCCAGAGTTGTGACCTAAGATGGGCAGCCATGTAAAACTTTCAAATAATTTAAATAAATATAGGCCACAGAGGATCCTGCCAACACACTTAGCTCATAAGCAAAGAAAATCCAAGATGGTGCTACGAGGCATTTACCTGTCATCTTGTGAGACTCCACCTATCTTGCGACCTTTGTTCTCAAAGGGCTTGGCAAACTCTTCCCAGAGGCCAGCAGGAGAAATTTCCTGTGACCCAGAACCCTTAAGTGAATAAGTCAGTCTGCATTCAATCCAAGGAGTGAACTATAGGTAAAGGTTCCCCTCGCACATATGTGCTAGTCATTCCTAACTCTAGGGGGCGGTGCTTATCTCCGTTTCAAAGCCGAAGAGCCAGCGCTGTCAGAAGACATATCCATGGTCATGTGGTTGGCATGACTCAATGCTAAAGGCGCACGGAATGCTGTTACCTTCACACTAAAGGTGGTCCCTATTTTTCTACTTGCATTTTTAGGTGCTTTCAAACTGCTAGGTTGGCAGAAGCTGGGACAAATAACCGGAGCTCACCCCGTTACGCGGCACTAGGGATTCGAACCGCTGAACTGCCGACCTTTCGATCGACAAGCTCAGCGTCATAACCACTGAGCCACCACGTCCCTTGGAGTGAACTATAGCATGGTATTTAAGAGATCAAGTTGCACACTGGTTCAAATAGCTGCCAAGCCATATATTTGCTGCTGGGTGACCTTGGACAAATCTCTGAATCTTAGATAGGCATCTCAAACGTACCAAAGGTAAGGCAAGGAATATAAATGGTCTACCTTAAATAAGTAAATAAATAAGCTACTGGTGTCCTTGAATCAATTTTGACTCCTGCCATCTGCCTAGACTAGGTTCTGCAGTTTTCTTTTGAAGTGGCTTGCTACTGTCTCCTTCCTAGAGCTGAGAAAATTACTGGCTCAAAGTCACAGTCCCCCTATTTCTGTCCTGATGTCTTAATCACTAACCCGAAACTCACTGTATGAGTATGTATGTGCATACATATGTTTCTAGGCAACCTTATTTAGTTCCACTGTGCTCAATGAGGCTCTGTTCACCTATCACAGATATGCTTACTTTAAGATACAGGTAGTCCTCCACTTACAACAATTCATTTAGTGACCATTCAAAGTTACAATAGCACTGAAAAAAGTGACTTGTGACCCTTTTTCAGTTATGACCTTTGCAGCATCCCCATGATCATGTGATCAAGATTCAGATGCTTGGCAACTGGTTCATACTTATGACGGTTGCTGAGTTCCAAGGTCATGTGATCCCCTTTTGAAACCTCCTGACAAGTAACAGGGAAACCAGATTCACTTAACAGCTAGGTTACTAACTTATCAACTGTGGTAAGAAAGGTCATAAAATGGGGCAAAACTCACTTAAGTGGGGTGGGGAATTGTGGTGGGAGGGAGTGTGTTTGGGGATTGTTATGAGTGTTGGACCTGGTCTTTGGGTGTTAAATGAATTTCGTTGTATGGGTATAAAATGTATACCCGTACAATGACAATAAAGTTATTATTATTATTAACAGAAATTTTGGGCTCAATTCTGGTCATAAGTCGAGGACTTCCTGTACTAGCCTCAGCATTTCTTATTTCTATTATTACAAATAGTAAAGTGCTATTTTAAGTGCTGTGAAGTCAGAGAAATCAAATATTGTAAGGATTCTTACAGTGTTGTATGCATTCTGCATTTTTGGGGCACCCTGTGTGAGTGAAATTCAGGGTAAACACAGATGGAACCACAACTACTCGTTTGAACAGCAGAGAATAAAGGGTCACTGTTACAAAAAGAGATAAATCTATATTTTATCCTGATATCAATACAGTAGTCACTAAATGTATTTTCTTAACTGTAATATCAGCATGCTAAGAAAACTTTCCTGGATCTTTCTTAACAAATGGGTAGTTAAGGGATCATTCTCAAAGCATCAATATGAAATTTGGAAAAACTGCCTCATTGTATACAAACATCTAAAAGTTTGCCCTAAGCAAAAATTACTTAAATTGGCATCTCATGTTAAATTGGGTCATTTAAAAAAAACAAACAAACTCATGGACAAGAAGTATCTGAGAGATTCTGTTAACCCCTACATTTCTACAATCTAAGCTGTGATGATGCTGTGTTCATGGAACCAAAGCACTACCCTCATGCATGACAGGAAAGAAGTGGCTATCTTGGGGAAACCCAGGATTTGCAAAAGAACAAATAATTTTCAGAAGATGAAAAACAAACAAACGTCTCAACACTAAATCAAGTCCAGAATGCTCACTGAGAAGCAGAAAATCATCACAAAGAAATGCTGCAGGATTTCACTTTGGGATATTTCAGAAACTGGGAAACTATATGTAACCTTCCTCAGTCAGAGATGTGATCCCCATCAATTTTGCAATGCCTTCACAAGAGCAGGAAGTCCACTATATACAACAAAACAACCTCTTAAATATTACAAAGGGGTTTCCAAGCTGACTTTCTTCGACAGGAAAATCCATCATGGCAATTACTGTTTTTTGAACTGTGTTGTATATCTCATTTGTTTTACTCTGTTAAAATTTTCCAGGTCTTGCATTGTTCAAAAGAGAATATGAAGAAAGCATCTAAGTCAGGGGTGTCAAACTCAAGGTCTGGGGGCTGGATCCGGCCTGCGGGGTACTTAGATCTGGCCTGCAGGGACACCTTGGAAACAGCGAAAGACTGATCCGTGGTGCTTCTGCCAGTGAAAACAGGCTCCCATGCTCCGTTTTCAGCTGCCACGGCCTCCTGCAGCCCTCTGCCAATGAAAATGGAGCTCGGAAGCTCGTTTTCGGTGGCATAGCGCTCGGGCCACCACAGGTGTCCCTAATATGAGTGACGTCGAGCTGGCCACGCCTACTCTGGCCACACCCACCCCGGCCCCCCAAGGTCAAACACAATCCTGATGCAGCCCTCAATGAAATTGAGTGTGACACATCCCCCCCGCAATCTAGGTGAAGGGCTTGCTCACATTGCTCTGGAAGATCACAAATCATCTCACAGATTCCTCTACAACAGGGGTTCTTAATCTTGTTGAACCCCAGGATCCTTTGAGAATCTCATGAAACACAAAGACTCTTCTCAGAAAAAATGTACTTAAATGCATAAAATAAAATGGTAATTCTTTTCCATCCAAGTTCAGGGACCACCAGAAATCTATTACAGTTTAAAATCACAATTCTACAACAAGGACAGGATGCAACAGAATCAAGCTGACATTTAGAAAATGTTGACCTATACAGTTGTTGTAACTGCTTTAAAAAAATCACACACACAGAGACGTGGAAATAATGAAAAACACCAAATAAGACTTTCAAGAAATGTAAAGAGAAGGCTGTGTAAATTTTGGAGTGGGAAGAATCACAAAAATGTGCACTACATACACTGTAACACGAATCCTTGCATACTTTACTTAATACAGTAAGCCATGGATCTTGTAAAAATTATGAACAAGTCTGTTTTTCACTGATGGGATAAAAGAAATATTACTTTACTTATTTATTAACATTATTTGTATGGCTTAAAGGAATTGAAAGATGAAACAAAATGCCACAGGAGACTTAGCAGCAAGCTGATGTCCTCAAATTCAACAAAAACAACTATATCCTGTAGAGCAGAGGTCTTCAAACTTGGCAGCTTTAAGACTTGTGGAGTTCAATTCCCAGAATTCTCTAGCTGAATTCTGGGAGTTGAACTCCACAAGTCTTAAAGCTGCCAAGTTTGAAGACCTCTGCTGTAGAGTGTGTGTGTGTATGAATATGTGTGCATGCGCACACACAAATGCATACCAAAGCTTGGGTCTTACAGACATTAGCTTTCGTAGACATACTTTCAGTACAAATAACTTTCAATCTGATTACAGAAATAGATGCTATCAGGAAATTGATCAAATTTCCCATTCAGTGAATGTAAAAATGTATAGACAATTAGGAACTTACCATAGGATGTAACAGAGTGATTAAATGTAAGTAGCCCATATACACTATTATCTGGGAAATGTCTACACACTGCTGAAATCTGTACTATTTCTACTATTACAATCTTGATAAAACAAAAATGCAATTGTCCTTATCAGATGTTTTTGCTGATATTAAGCAAAACCGACATACCTAGAGCTTTTTTTAAGGAGGAAAGAGAAAAACCTGTATTGTAAAACATTAAACGCATCTTGCAATACACATACACACACTATATAAAAACCATAATAGAGACTAATTGCAGATCCAAAGGGAAGCATATTTCACAGGTCTTGCTGAATCCGTGCTTTGTTTGGCATGATGGCTGTATGAATCAGCCATTGTGATATAAAATCAAGCTTTACAACTTGTCTGTTCTCAGTCAACTGGGATGCATTCAATAAATCATGCCTAAGACTACACAGAATATTTTTTTCTCTTATGCCAAGCAGGCATCAATAAACATTTACTCTGTTTATTACTCTTATATCCTGCCTTATCTCTAACAGGTCAAAGCTGTATACACTATTCACACCTGAATAAAACACCATCAAATAGATTGGGCTGAAGCAACTGATTGGGCCAAAGTTACTAGGAAGAACCATAACTGAGTAGCCAATGAATCTCCCTAGTCAAAGTCTAAATCACAGCTACCTATGTCATTTAGAGTTTAAAAGTTTCAAACCAATAATGACTGGCAATCAGAGCTTTTAGCATTGGGGTGATACAATTGATGATCACAGTATCATTCATTAGTTAGCAACAGGAATGTAGTTGCTGTATTTTGCTCCAGCTGACTTTTTGGATACTCTTCAGGGTAATGTTTTAGTAGTAATGCAACCAGGTATCAGATCAGATTAATTTAGTGTGCATAAAGACCTGGCTCATGCGTTCCAGAAAGCTGCTATGAGCTTTGCTTATTTGGAAGCTAGTGCTATGAATGAACTGGTTACTCTTTGGCAAAACTACCATCTTAAATATACACAGAAACAGGAAAGTCAAAAAAATAATAATTATATCTTTCAGGGATCAACAACAGCCCCAAATTGTCTCACAAATCACTTCCTATGTCCTTGGGATAACCCTAAAAAGCTCTGGATTATGCAAGGGACTTCCATGATCCAAGGACTCTCCATTCCAACAGCGACCCTCAAACAAATCTCTTTTGAGTTTGGCCTTATCTCCTTCCATGTGTTCTGGAGTTTCTCAGTTATCCTGCATATCAGGAAAGGTGCTGCACTATAGAAATGTCTTTACTTTACAATGCCAATGACACAAAAACCTTTCACAAGGAAAGTGATATGCACCACATCAAATCTCTGGAAAAGGAAAAGCCATTAAATTAAATCCTGAATTAACATTAATTTGGAAATTTAGGAATCTCATGAGAACATGCAAAGATGTACAGTGGTGAGCCTTATAGATCACACCAAGCTATAATGTGATTTGTCTGATTCTAGCTGAGCATATTGTATGTGGTTGAGGCAGGGGTGAAATACTCCTGATTCGGACTGGATCGGGCGATCCGGTAGCGATGGCAGCGAGTAGTTTGGAGAACCGGTAGCAAAAATCCCTGGCTCCCCACCTATGCCCACTCAATCGCCTGATGCCCACTTGCCCACTTGGCAGCTTGCTGCTTCTTTCAGGCTCACTCGCTTTTCCTGCCTTGCTTTGGCTGCTGCAATCAATTGCATCAGCTAGCAACTCAATCTGCCTGCCTGCAATCAATCCAATCAGTGAGCAACTCAATCTGCCTGCCTTGTGCCTTCACTTTGGTAAGTAACTGGGGGTTTTTTTGGGGGGAGCTTTAAAAAAATAGTTAATTGGGGTTTTTTTTAAAGGAGTTTTATTTTTTTTTAGACATGGCAATTTAAAGTTAAGGAAGTTTTAAATTTAGCTGCTTTTATCTAAAAATATAAATAAAATAACAAAATATTTGCGCAGCTTTCTGAGATTTGGTGTGTTTCTGTAGTGTTTCACTTTAACTACACAAACACACAAAATCTCACAAAGCTGTATGTGGCATTTTGTGTGGAAAAAATGTAAAGTTGGTTTTTGGTACCTCTTACTGTATTGTGTACTTTGTTTATTATTTTTATTATTTATTATTATTGGCCACGCCCACCAGGTCACCTGACCACCAAGCCACGCCCACCAATTAAGCCACGCCCACAGAGCCAGTAGGGAAAATTTTTAGATTTCACCCCTGGGTTGATGCTTCTGCTTTAGCATTATGAACACAACCAATTATGGATTTCTCCAAACATTATGGTTAAACCTTGTATGAGTAAAATAATTGGGAGTGGGTTCACATATTGCACTAAGTCATGGTGTACTAAACAGTGAATTTCACAATAAAACACATCACTGTCTACAATCCTTTTCTAAATCCCATTTAGAACAACAGGTTTTATTTTAATACCACAAGCAGATGGCCTCCAACACCCAACATCCCCAGCTAATACACTCAATAACTGTGCCTGCTAGCTACAATAAAATAAAATCAACCTGGAAATTGAGAAAGTGACTTATAAGAATTATATCCTTGGTCCATTAGATATGCGAGTTCAAAAAGTGGAAGAATAAGAGGTTACTATTAACGTTTTGTAATTAAGTCGTATTATTTCTTTCCCAAATACATAACAATATGGAAAACAACTAATTAATCACTCTACCACTAATGCAGTTTTCTCCCCTAACTGGACACCTAGGACCATCAATACCACCATCAATTAACAATGTGGTGTTATTTCAAAATCAGAGGATGCTTTAATAGCCACCATAAATCCAATTAGAGATTTAG
Organism: Ptyas mucosa; assembly: GCA_012654045.1. Taxonomy (NCBI): domain Eukaryota; kingdom Metazoa; phylum Chordata; class Lepidosauria; order Squamata; family Colubridae; genus Ptyas; species Ptyas mucosa. The sequence continues at coordinate 1,524,045 of WNWU01000003.1, forward strand.
AGATCCAATTCTCTAAAGGAATTCAGTTAAATAAATCTAGAATAAAGAGATTTACTGATGCCCAACATTACAAGCTTTGCGTTATGACCAGAGTCAAGACCTCAACCCAGATCTGTGATTAAATACACAAACTGGCAGCTCTGAGTTATGCCATCAGCTACTTTTTCCAATGCATTTGGTTCTGTATTATCTGCTTCAAATCCCAATTGCTAAAATTGACAGCTGAATCTGATAATGGGTTCAATGTCAGAATTCAGCCATAGCAGAAAGCAGGAATAGCAGGATGGGATCACACAATGTCAAGGCCATGTTTAATCATGATTTGCTGAATAACCACAACAGCTGAATTTTTCCATCTCACCATCATCAATCTAGGAGTAAGATATAATAAAGCTCCTAGATCAGTCAGGAAGGCTTTCCACAAACATATTCCTCATAGAAGAGCCATCCCAGTTACAAATTGTATTACAACCCCATCAATGACTAGGTATGATGGCTGTATCTGTAAACATATTGGTAAACAATGCAATAGGCATCCCACTGCTGTAGGATTGCAATACTTATTATCCACAGCTGTCATGCAGCCTAATAGTGCTAGAACTCCTAAAGCCGTGATGGCGAACCTATGGCATGGGTGCCACAGGTGGCACGCGGAGCCATATCGATGGGCACGCGAGCTCAGCTCCGACACACATGCGTGCACCAGCCAGCTGATTTTTGGGCCTTCTGGGCCCACCAGAAGTCAGGAAACACACTGTTTCTGGCCTTCGAAGGGCCTCTGGGGAGGTGAGGCAGGCTGTTTTTGCCCTCCTCAGACTCCTAGAAAGGCTCTGGAGCCTGGGGAGAGCAAAAAACAGGCCTACTGGGCCATCACGTGCCAAAAGCGGGGGGGAGGAACATGGGGGGGTGCATAGAATTATGGATGTGGGCACGCATGCATGTGACCCCACCGCGCTCCCCCCACTTTTGGCACGCGATGGCAAAAAGGTTAGCCATCACTGTCCTAAAGCATGGGTGTCAAACTCGCCGCATCACATGATGTTTCGCAATGTTTTCCCATTTGCAGAGCTGGGGTGGGCGTGGCCTGCATGTGACGCATCCAGCCCACAGACCGCCAGTTTGACACCCCTGTCCTACAGGCTATCCATTGGAGAAAGCTGATTTACTTTGATTAGCAACAACATACTTGGTCTAAAACTTGGAATTTTCACAGCATCCATTTTCAAGAGATATTAAAAATTAAATTTGGGATTTTCTGCATGCAAAATAGATTATGCTATGGCATTTAGCTTGGTACAAATTTGGGTCTTTCAGAAGAAATCACACACTGAATTTGGACTGGCTCACTAATGCTTAGCTATGGTTATCTGATGATTACACAAGAACACACTTTCCTATATGAATTTCCAATCAGGAAGGCAGAGGATCAAAATGAGACATTTAATTAAATCTGGGTTACAGTGAGGAACATTAGAAAAACAGTGTACAATACTTATGCATGAAATAAAACAAGTGTTGAAAAATCCATTTCTGCCAGCAACTCAGAAATGCGGCCTATTTTTTCTTCTCACTTTTTAATTATTTTACTTCTACTTCACTAAAAGCTTTTGAAATATTCTTGGTTTTTCAGTCTAATAAACTAATTCTCCAGTAATCATTTTTAGGTTACACATCTTTCATTTGCTTCATGCAACTTGCTCTAAAATAAATGAAGAATATTTCTTTTACTCTAATGATTAGCACCTTTTTCAATAATGGGATTTCATTCCTACTTTTTAACATACAGTATATATGGCTTTTCTGTAAAATTGTGCTCCTTTTTGTAATAAATATATACTGTGCGCAATGCTTTGGATTTGATATCCAAAGGATTTTCCAGAATGCAGTAACATTCTCCCAGGAAAAAAAACAAAACACTTGCCTTAAAATGTTGCTGATTGATGTTGCACTCCTGGAAACTGAAACAATTTTGGGGGAGCCTACATTTCTTCTGGCGGATCAAAAATGATATATGGGACTTTAATCATAACACAGCATTACAGGATTAATAAAAGCATATGGAAATATTATTTATCCCTGAAGGAATGAAGTAACCATAGAATCATGAGGGTGTAGAGGTTTTCTAGTCCAACCCTCTGCCCAAGGCAGGAGCTTTTTACCATCCCAGTCAAATGGCTGTCCAGTCTATTCTTGGAAACCTCCAGTGATGGAACACCTACAACCCCAGGAGGCAAGCTATTCCACTGATTAATTGCTCTCACTGTCAGAAAATCTCTCCTGACTTCTAGGTTATATCTCTCTTTGTCAAGCTTCCACAGATTACTTCTTGTCCTGCCCTCTGTGTCCTAAAGAGTAAGAAAATAAATAACAATTTGAGTTATGGGCTTCTTAAAGGTCCAACAGAATGGGTGTGCCCCAATCTCTTCCTTGGACAATGTCATCTAATGGGACTTAGGATAATTTGTCTTTTCTGCTATGGTGCCTGCCCTATGGAACACTCTCTCTCACCTTCTGTTCAAGATTTGATTGTCCCCAAGTCTTGTTAGTCTTCGAGAAGGCTTTGAGGACTGGCTGTTACCTCAGTTGTTGAGCCAGGATGTTAGATGAGTCCATCTTGGGTAGTGAAATATATGTTGATATGCCCTAACTGTGGATTTGTTGCCTTTATTGATTTTCAGTTCTTCTGTTGCAGGGGACACTAATCTCATTTTTATTATTGTATGCCCCCAGGAGTCACATTTTTGCAAGTGGGATACCTCTATAATTTCTTTAACAAATGAATTCTTAACCACAGTTAATAGATTAAGAGTGTAACAGCTAAAGCAAATCACACAAATCATCCTTTCCGTCGCCCGCTTAAGATTTTTCTATTTCATCAAGCTAGCCTGGCCTAAATCTTTTCCCCTGTTAAATGTAAATTTTAATTTGTTTTTTAAATTATCGGGTATTTTAAATTTGTCTCAGCCAAATTATTTAATTCACTTTTATTCTATTTTAAATTTTTGAATGTAAGTGTTTTATTCTGTGGCTGTTCACCGCCCTGAGTCCTTCGGGAGTAGGGCGGTATATAAATTTAATAAAAACAAAAAAACAAAAACAAACACTCTCACAGGATACCATGTTTTACCTACCACCGTTGCTCCTCTTAAAAAATAAACTAAGGTAGGTCCTCAACTACTTTCAAGAGGAATTGAAACAATATTTAATCCTTATCATCAGGCAGTGAAAATTGCAAGATAAAGCAAGAATGCACTCACTTGATTAGCCTAAACCACCGGGCAGTTAATTCTAACACGGTTCCCAGAAGGATTGCATTTTGCTGAGCTTTGGTGTTTGGGGATTAAGGGAACTACAGTACAATCATGATGAATAGTTTCATTTTACAGTGTAGTTGTTTATTTGAGTCATGCTGGAAAGGCAGGCAAATTCTCTCTTGAGTTGAACATGACTCCTGATGACTTCATGGTAACTTCATGCAGCTTCTTAGGAACAATTTGGAAGTGGTTTGCCACTGCCTTTTTCTGGATTTTTTTTTTTTTACTTTCTACTCTAACCTATAAACTTTGGGAATCCCTAGTTAATCTACCATCCAAATACTACACAGATCTGGTTCAATTTAGATGCCAGGGGCTAGAGAGGATGCAAAACACCAAAACAGCTATCTGTCTCTTCCCCAAGAAAAAAGAACCAACTGTTAAAGGAAGCAAGTGAGGGATACATTCTAAATATTTAGAACAAGCTCCTGCAGCAAAACATTATACTGCAATTCCACCCTTAAGTGCACCAGTCCTATTTATGATTCCTACTCTTCTGCATATGATAAAAGGTCCTAAATAAATTTAGCATTTATTAATATCAGAAATTATACCGAATTAGCATCAACATTATCATGGATTATAGTGAAATTGTTTTGCTGTAATTTTGGAACACAATTTATTGGCGTCTTTAACAGAAATCTTCATTCTTGTATTGAAGTAGTCAGTATATCTCTAACTGGCTCCATCCATCCATCCATCCATCCATCCATCTATCTATCCATCCACCCACTAGGGTCAGTCATGTCAACTTCTATTTGGCTTTAATCATGGTTTGTTAAACTAGCAACTGGCTAATTATAAATTTATGTTGATGAAACATAATGACTGGTTCACGGTAACCCAACAAATCACATTAAGAATTAATGTACTATACGAGTGTTCCAGCCAATTCAATGACACCTTCACTTCTTCATAAATGCAAGGTTAGAATTTGTAGTCTAACAAATTAGACTAAGGTAGCAGCTCTGTTAGTCCCCTTGTGTTTTAAGCTTGCTTTGTGTCAACCTGCTTTTCACCAAGAAATATATATCATCATCACATGGCAAAAGTGCTTATGAAGCGGGACAAGCAAAATTCCCAGGTGAAAAATGCATGCACTGGGATCTTTGTCTAAAAGCTGGGCAGGCATTGCCCTGTGTTGTACTAAGGGTCACCTGGTTTGTCTGAATGATGCCACTGAGAATCCAAAACTTCATTTATGATTTTGTTTCACAGCACTATTAAAAAGCACCTCCTTATCATAGGAGCTTTGCTTAGAAACGTATTATTGATTTTGCCAAGAAAGGAAAAATAGGTGGGTTTTTTTGTGTCTTCTTGGCTTAAAAATCTAAAGCAGGATAAGTTATAAAAGGATTGTCAAAATATATGCTGGTATCTCACTGACTTAAAGCAGTCAAAGAATTCTAAGGTAACAAGAGATCCTTTCACTTTAGTCATCAGAGGAAAGGACACCCTTAAGAGGGTATCCCTGAAAAAGGAAAGGTATTATAGGAATACAGTTCAAACACAACCAACAGAAGTGGGGGGGGGGACCATCCAAAATGAGCAAACATTCTTGATTAGGTTCATGTCAATATTTTGTTTGAGAAGCAGCTGAAGAAATATTACAGCTCATAATCATCACTCCCATACAAATAGGCTGCTTTTGTACAGCTTAATTACCATCATTAATTTAGCCACAGTTATTCCATTAACCCAATTTTTCTGGGTTCACCTGACATACCAACCATTTAACTACAAGGGGCTGAATTCACACAACACAGTAGGTGAAAATGTGGTTGAATAGCTTATTATAGCAATCTTTTCTTCACCACTGACCCCTTTAAATATCTTTTGTGGCCACAGACCATGTCCACGTACCCCCAAGATTTAACTCAAGAGTTAAATGATAGCATTTCTTCAAGCCTTCGGGGATCCCCTGTGATGGCATGCCCCCCCCCCCCGTCCGCAGACCACAGGTTGAGAACCACCGGCTTCTAATTCTAATCTAGTCAATGTCACTGTTGCAATGTCCCATGATGACACATCGCTGTCCATGCAGAGGTATTAGAAACGCAAGTTCCCTGCTCCTGTGCTAAATCTTGTTGCCCCCCCCCCTTTCCTGTCTGTGCAGGCATACATTAAGCCTTTGCAGGACCAGAAAACCCCCACTCTAGAGCACCTTATTCAAGAACTGCAGTCAAAGAACTGAAGCGACACATGATCTCATCCATTCATCCCCTGCAGCTAATGTGGACTGCAGAGAACTTCATCAGAAGTTGCAAGGTCCACTCCTCCACCCCACATATAAGGGATACAGGTAGGAGGATGGGCCACCTTTCCTGCTTTACTGTGCCGCCAGAAAGAGGCCAATAGTCCCTATGACCCATACTGCCCCTGGAGAGGAGGCAAGGCGATTTCCCACTCTGCATCAGGCGGTCTCCTACCTCCATTACTCTTACCTTGCTCACGATATTCTGCTGTAGGCCTGCAGGGATCCGATGGTACCTCTCACTGCAGTGGCAGTAACTGTCATTCTTTCCCTCAGGTGTGGGCAGTTCCGGGGCGGCCAGGATCCCCCTACTATAGCTGTTGCTGCTGTGGTTGTAGCCGGGGCTGGTGGTGAGGCCCCTGGCTGGTGGCTGCGGGGGGAACTCGGTCCAGTTGCTCTGCCCATCCGTCCCCTTGCACCAAGAGATGGGCTGCACCAAGAGGAAACTGTCCGAGAACTGGCTGAAGCCGATGAAAAGCGCGGGGATCCAGGTGAGGAAGATGAGGGTTTTCTGGTGCCCGCCGCCCAGGCCCCCCAGGAAGGGCAGCACGGAGCCATCGTAATCCAGAAGCAGGGGGCTGCAGGACCCGGAGGGAGGCGTGGGAAGAGGCAGGCTCTGGATCTCCGCCGAGAGACCCCCTGCAGGGGGTGCGGCCGGAGCCGCAGCGGCAGGGTCCGCCTCCCCGGCAGGCAAAGAGCCGTTTTCTTCGGGGAGGGGCCGGCCCCCTCCGCCACCCTCCTCTCGGCGCCGGTCAATCGCCATCCAGCAGGAGGAGGAGGAGGAAAGGCAACCTTACATAGAGGGGAGCCGGGGAGGCGGCGCCCGGGGCACGATCCGCGGTTTCGTAAGCCGGCCGGGCTGACGGACGGAAGGCTCGCCTGCGGGATCCTCGGCTAAGCCGCGCATAGGTGTTAACAGCTCTTAAGACGCGGCGAGATCCCCGGGAGGTCGTCCGCCCGCCCACCTTCGCCTCGCCTCGCCTCGTTTCCCAAGCCTGCCCGCCTCGGCCGCCACACCCAACACTCCCGCTTTCCACGTTGCCCTTAAAACCTTCCTGCGTCTCTTTCGCCGCACCCGCTTCTTCCCGGACACGCGGATGCCGTTTCTTCTGCTGCCGATCGCCGGCGGGCCCCACCGGGGACACGGGACCCCGAGAGCCTGGCGATCGGATCTAAAAGATCTCTTTCTGGCCGCGGGGGTTGGGAGGAACCGGCGCGCGGCTCCTGCGGGTCCCACGCCAGCCCGCGCTACCGCCCATTAAGCACGCCGGTGGAGAGTGGGGGTGGGGGGCGGACGGACGATATCCCTTCGCCGAGGATCGAGCGGGCGGAGCGTAGAAAGGAGCCGCATTCGCTGCGCTCAGCCAGAGCGGGATCCGGTCCTCTCGCGGCTGCGGATCGCCTCCTTTCTCCAGTGGGGGGTTGGGAGGCGCGTCGGCGGGCGTCTTGCCTCCCTCTCTTTCTCTCTCTCTCTCTCTTTCTTTCTCCCGCCGCGGCTCTCCTCCGCTTGGCTCTCAACCTGCAAGCCCAGCCCCCTGACCCAGCTCCCGCCCCAGTCTCCTCCTTTCCCGGAGGTAAAGGTAACAACTGCAACCGCCGCACCTGCTGCTGTTGCCGCCTCTCCTCCTGCCGTATTGAACCTCTGCGGCCGCTCGGCTCCCCCTGCAGGAGGCGATCGCGACGCCCCCGACACCGGATCGCTTGGCACGACGACAGCAGGGAAGAGTTTCCAGCCAGGCCCGCCAATCTTTGGGGCGAGTGCCGGGGGGGGAAAAGAGAGAGAGAGAGAGAGAAAGACGGCTTGGCTTGGATAGGCAACGTCTGGGCAGAAAATAGGTCGGGCGCCTCAGTAAAGTATCTTGGGTTCATCCGGCACGCTAAACTGCAGCTTGGCTTGGTTGGATTTTCGAGGGCACAATACCTTGTGAAGCTGAGGTATTTGTAACCTGGAAGCCATTGTTTAACACTTAAACATGTTGGGTCAACCCACACCTCAGGCTAAGCCATAAACTGTGGTTGGTATCCAATCCATGGTATAGAAGGGACAGGATGTAGAAAACTAGCCAATTGTGGGATAATAAATCTGGATGAGGCCCATGGTAGTTCAATATGATGTGTGCACTCAATCTACAAAAGTAACCCAAGCCTATGGAATCTATTTTATTTTTATTTATTTATTTATTTATTTCCAATTTATATACCGCCCTTCTCCCTGAGGACTCAGGGCGGTGTACAGCCAGACATAAAAAACATAAAATATAAATATTAAGACATTTAAAATATATATATAATTTGGCTACAAAATTTAAAACTCACAGACCAATTAAAATATTAAAAATATTTAAAATTTCTTCTTAAGCCAGCCCGGCTTGTTGGAAAAAATGTGTTTTTAGGGCACGGCGGAAGGCACTGAGGTCATGAATTCTCCTAATCTCCGGGGGCAACTGGTTCCAGAGGGTGGGTGCCCCCACAGAGAAGGCTCTCCCCCTGGGAGTCACCAGCCTACATTGTTTGGCTGATGGCACCCTGAGGAGGCCCTCTCTGTGGGAGCGCACGGGTCGATGGGAGGTCATCGGTGACAGCAGGCGGTCTCGGAGATAACTAGGCCCTATGCCATGGAGCGCTTTAAAGGTGATCACCAACACCTTGAAGCGCACCCGGAAGACCACCGGAAGCCAGTGCAGCTCGCGCAGGAGCGGTGTTATGTGGGAGCGCCACGCTGCTCCCGTCACTACCCGCGCGGCCGCATTTTGGACCAGTTGGAGCCTCCGGGTGCTCTTCAAGGGGAGCCCCATGTAGAGAGCATTACAGTAGTCTAGGCGGGAAGTGACAAGGGCGTGAGTGACTGTGCACAGGGAATCCCGATCAAGAAAGGGCCGCAACTGGCGAATCAGGCGAACCTGACAAAAGGTCCCCCTGGCTACAGCTGTCAGATGTTCCTCCAAGGACAGCTGCCTATCCAGGAGGACTCCCAGATTGCGAGCCCTTTCTGCGGGGGCTAAAGACTCGCCCCCGATAGTCAGTGATGGAGTCAACTGACTATATCGGGATGCCGGGAACCACAGCCACTCCGTCTTGGACGGGTTGAGCTTGAGTTTGTTTCTCCCCATCCAGATCCGCACGGCTTCCAGGCACTGAGACATCACTTCGAGGGCATCATTGGGGTGGCCTGGGGTGGAGATGTACAGCTGGGTGTCATCAGCGTACTGATGGTATCTCACCCCAAAGCCACGGATGATCTCACCCAGCGGCTTCACATAAATGTTGAACAGAAGGGGCGAGAGGACCGACCCCTGCGGCACTCCACAAACGAGAGGCCTCGAGGTCGACCTCTGCCCCCCTGTCAACACAAACTGCGACCGGTCGGAGAGAAAGGAGGAGAACCACTGTAATACAGTGCCCCCCACCCCCAACTCTTCCAGCCGGTGCAGCATGATACCATGGTCGATGGTATCAAAAGCCGCTGAGAGATCTAATAGGGCTAGGACAGAGGAACATCCCCTGTCCCGAGCCCTCCAGAGATCATCAACCAACGCGACCAATGCCGTCTCTGTGCTGTGCCCAGACCTGAAACCCGACTGGAACGGATCCAGATAAGATGTTTCCTCCAGGAATTGTGGAAACTGTTGCGCAACCACACTCTCAACAACCTTCGCAATAAAGCGAAGGTTGGAGACAGGACGATAGTTAGCTAATACTGCTGGGTCCAGGGAAGGCTTCTTGAGGAGGGGCCTCACCACCGCCTCTTTCAAGGCGGCAGGGAAGTGACCCTCACTCAAGGAAGCGTTGATAATGCCCTGGAGCCAGCCTTGTGTAACCTCCCGGGAGGCCAGTACCAACCAGGAGGGACACGGGTCCAGTAAACATGTGGCCGCACTAAGTCTCCCCAAAATCCTGTCCACATCATCAGGAGTCACAAAGTCAAACTCTTCCCAGATAACATTCTCAAGACTATTCCTTGTCACCCCGCCCAGATCTACCCAGTCGGAGTCCAAATCCCCCCGAATCTGAGCAATTTTGTCATACAGGTATTGTCCGAAATCCTCCGCCCTGCCTTCCAAGGGGTCCTCCCGCACTCCCGCGTGAAGCAGAGAGCGGGTCACCCTGAACAGGGCGGCCGGACGATTCCCTGATGACGCAATAAATGCGGAAAAGTAGTTCAACTTTGCCGCCTTTATCGCCACTAGGTAGGTCTTAATATGCGACCTTACCAGTGTTCGATCAGATTCAGCGAGACTGGCCCTCCAACCACTCTCTAGGCGTCTTTTCCGGCGCTTCATCTCTCTCAGCTCCTCGGTAAACCAGGGAGCTGCTCGAGATCCGTACCGGGTCAGAGGCCGCAAAGGCACGACTCGATCCAAGGCTCCACCAGCCGCCCGATTCCAGGCAGCTACCAGGTCCTCGGCCGAGTCGTGTGCCAGATCCTCAGGAAACGGCCCAAGCTCCATCTGGAACCTATCAGGATCCATCAGGTGCCTGGGGCGGACCCATCTAGTTGGTTCCGCCTCCCTGCGGCGGGGTGTAGCGGTTCGGAGATCTAGGCGAAGGAGCGAGTGATCAGACCATGACAAGGGTTCTATGTCTATACCCCCTATAACCAGATCACTCAACCACTGGCCAGAGACAAAAATCATGTCCAGAGTATGCCCCCCCCTATGAGTGGGGCCATGAACTAATTGGGTCAGGTCCATGGCCGTCATGGAAGCCATGAACTCCCGAGCCACCTCAGACGTTTCACCAACGGAAGGCAAGTTGAAATCACCCATGACCATAAGCCTGGGTGTATCCACTGCCACCGTGGCTATCACGTCGAGTAGCTCGGGCAGGGCTGTTGCCACGTGGCAGGGAGCCAGGTATGTGAGCAGCAAGCCCAACTGAACCCCATGACCCCATTTCATAAGGAGGGACTCACATCCGGCAATCTGTGGCACAGTGGTCTCCCTTGGACCTAGATCTTCGTTAATAATAACCGCTACCCCCCCGCCCCTCCCCTGGGCCCTTGGCTGATGGAATGCTCTGAAACCTGGTGGGCACATCTCAACCAGAGGGACCCCTCCCTCTGGACCCAACCAGGTTTCCGTAATACCTGCCAGGTCCGCTCCCCCCTCCTTTATAAGATCACAGATGAGGGGGGCCTTATTTACCACGGACCTGGCATTGCACAGCATCAACCGAAGGCCCAGATCCTGAGTATCTGTGCTACCTAGTGTCCGAGTGGAGCTTTGGAGACCGGGGCGAGCAATCGCTCTCAAATAGCGAGCGCGCGCCCCCGACACATGATGTGGTCCCCTGCTCCCGCCATATCTGCCCCTCCCAACTACCGTGCTGATGGTGCAACCCTCATAAATATGATCCTCTGTCCCCCCTCCAATCCCTCGTTCTGCACCCCCCAAACCGTTACCCCATGCCGGGCTAGGCTCTGACCATGGAGGATGACCCCCCCCATCCCCATCGGTCGTCTTCTCAATTCCCCTTAAAAAATTATTACAAACCCCCCTCCCCGGATCCCTTAAAATCTTATTAAAACACTTCACCAAAAAGCCCCACACACCCTTCTTTGCGTCATACCATCTCTCCGGACTCCAAAGTCCGTCATCGAGATAGGCCCTTGGTAAGGTGGAGGGCCAAACCTGCGCGAGGGGGGAATCTCGCAGGGCAAGCAATTCAGATACTGAGTACATCAAGACCCTTGGGGGGGGAATAGTCCAAGGTCAGAGACCACCAGATGTTAAAAACATAGAGGGACAGAATTCTGATCCATGGTCCAAGTCACCGGGCTCCATTGCCCTCTCACAACAATGGAGGGGAAGGCAGATACAATTCAACCCCCGGAAGTATCCTGGCCGGCTCTCCTCTCACAAGGCCGGCCAGGAAAACTAGATGATTTTAAGGTAATTCTCTGATGGGGTTTATCTTGATATCCTCTAACGGTGGAACAAACACACCCCATTAACCAGTGGTGGGATTCAAGTAATTTAACAACAAGGTTCTGTGCCCTAATGATTTCTTCCAACAACCAGTTTGCCAAACTGTTCAGAAAGTTAACAACCGGTTCTTCCGAAGTGGTGCGAACTGGTTGAATCCCACCACTGCCATTAACCATCTTGTCCTTTGTTTCAATCACAGCTGAGGCACCTTAAAATGGTCTTTAGCTTTAAACTAGCATTTTCCCTCTTCTCCAGAGACCCTTTTTGCTGTGAACCTAACCCTGTACAGGTAGTCCTTGACTTACAACATTTCATTTAGGGACTGTTCAGTTACACCATCACTGAAAAAAGTGACTTATGACCGTTTTTCACACCGTTGTAGCATCTCCATGGTCACATGAGTTACATTCAGATGCTTGACAGCAGACTCACATTTATGACAGTTGCATTGTCCAAGAGTCATGTAATCACCTTTTGTGACCTTCTGACAAAGTCAATTAGCAAAGTCGCTTAACAAATGTGGCAAGAAAAGTCGTAAAATGAGGCAAAACTCACTTGACAAATTTCTCAACTAACATAAATTTGGGGCTCAATTGTGGTCATAAGTGGAGGACTACCTGTATATTAGGATTGATGAGGTAGTCAATGTGGGGTTCCCTGTTGGCCATACCAGGCTGCTGTAGGCACAGCCTCTCCCCTCCAATCTTTAGACATTGTCCTTCTTGGCTATTTGGGCTGCAGGACCAAACAAGTTACTTGATTCTGCAGAGGCCTTTTTGTGCATACTGCTTTACTCCAGCACTTTTCAGACCTCATAGGAGGTCCTTGCATACACAAGTTTAAAGGTCTTTGGAAAGTGTTTGGCCTGTGTTTAAAACAAAACAAAACAAACAAAAAACACCAGCATTTTCTTCCATTGCATTAATTCCACTAGGAAAAAAACTCCTAGGTTCTACCAGCTGCATGCTGTTGGTTTTGCTGCCAGAATGCATTTTCTATTCTGCTGACAAGGGGCTTTTTTTTTAGGATGTTTATTTGGGGGAGAGTGGGACTATTTTACTCACTTCACATGCTACTTCCAATTACAGTCAGCCACAGTTCTGGGGGGAGAATCCTTAACTTGTTCTGCCTTAAAACAATTAGGGTAATACCACTCTCTGGCTTCTTTACTGAAGCAGAAGCAAAGTAAATAGGGAAACAGGGAAGGAACTGCAAAATATTCCATTTTGCTGTCTAGATAGGTGAAAGGACTTTTAGCACTGCACGTGCTTCCTCTTCAGTGGAAGATTAAATAAATAAAAACCTTCGATTTCCAAGGATTTGCATATCAACCTTTCACTAGGGTTTAATATAAGTGAATCCAGAGGTAGAGACAATGCAAGATGGATGATACCTAACAAAGGTGTTTATGTTGCAGAGATAATATGTTCTGCCTTGATCGGGCTTGGAGCCAGAACTTTTACTTTTTCAAAGTGCTTTACATAACCAGAAACACCAAAAGTGCTTCCTTAGTGCCTTCTCTGCTTAGTGTGATGCTCTGCAGTTTACAGGAAGTTTCATGAAGCTGCTTCAAAAGCGCTATTTTGCATGAAACTTCATAGAAAGCACATCTTCAAAGAATTGTGCAGCCTTACTTAAAATCTCATTGATACTTTTTTGGTGGGATTAACGCTTAGGAAAGTGTGCAGAAAGGTTTTATGCAGTGCAATACTCTATGTGCCTACTGAAAAGTAAGTACATAATTCACATTACATTAAGACAGAATGTTTAAACTATGATTTGTTGGATAAGCCACAATGCACATAAGTACCTTAAATACTTCAAGATGCATATTGGCACTATCCAGTAGCACTCCTAAACCAAACAACCTCACTTAAAATTGTGTGTGAATCCAGCCTCTTGATAGTTTACGCATCAATTTGCAAGGAGAGTCTCTCATCTTTGCCTGTTCATGCAAACATTAGTTTTATTGATGGACAGAAGTTGGAGAAATTGCTTAGGATGTCACAAATATGAAAGGCTAAGTCTTCTAGGAACCGAAGTTGAAAAAAATAGCAAAGGAGAGATAGCAAAGGACAATCAGAAGATAGGAAATACTATCTTTTAAAGAGAGATGATAGATTATTTTTTTCAGAATCTAGCTTTCTTGTATAGTTCATAGATATCACATTATTAAAAATTCTTATTAATCTGACCGTATGATTTCTTACAGTAGATATTTATGCTGAATGTCTTAATTTAGACCTATCTCTTTGTAACACTTTATACATGTGTGTGCAGACAACTAGTATCTACATGCCACTTTTTTGCACAAAGTAATTGAGAGAGGGATGCCTATTCAAGCACAGGCATGCTTGAAAGAAACCAATTATCTAGTTCTATTTTAGATTAGCTTTTGGCCTGGAAATTACACTGAAGTAGTTTTAGTTGCCCTGAAAGTGACTGATGAACTTTACAATAGGGGCATGAACACAGAGGAATGCTACTGTGTTGGTTCTTCTGGATGTTTCAGCTGCCTTTAATCATGAGCTATTGATCATGAAATACTGCTGAAGAAGCTTAGTTGGAGTGGGAATCGAAGGCTTATATAACACTGGTTCTTTTTATACTTTCAGCACATTATCCGATAGTCACAAGAGGAGATTCCTGTCCATCTCCATGCCGCTTAAGTTGTAAAGTCTCATCAAACTTTCAGTCTCAGAAAGAGGAATATGCCTTGTTCCATGCAACCTAGCTTTCTTTCTAGAATAGAACCAGGATCCACCTTCCTGGTTCCTCTTGATTCTAAGTTGCTTCAGTAGCTAAATAAGCCTATCTTCAATTTGGGTGGTGTGCCAGGTTTGGTGATCCATGATTTTAAAACATCTCAATTGGATTACAGTAGTCACTGTAAAGGAGCTACTCTTGCCGAGTGTCTGGGAATTTCAGCTGATACAGCACGCAACTACAGATTCTTAATTGGGACAGGCAAATCAGATCAAATAGCACAATCATGGAAATACTGAGTTGTAATCTGTCAGTGAGCAATCCCAAATTAGGGCGTCAACATTAACCTGTAAAGTCCTAAATGGCTTGGAATCAGGCATGTAAAAGATCGCTGCCCAACACCAAGCTATATATTTTAACGTCTGCTTCAAAGATGCTGCTTTTGTGAAGAGCCAATACGGTACAATGGTATTGTTCAGGTGATGAGTCTAGGTTTCAGTCTACCGTCAGCTATGGAAGCCCACTGGATGATTTGGGTTATCAAAAAGGAAAGGAAGAAACACTGCATAGGCCACCTTGAGCTTGTGAATGAAAGGCAGAATATATTTTAATAAATATATAAATATATGGTCCACCAATGAGCTCAACTCACAAAGCCAGGGATCACGATTTGGATCTCCTCAGTGGCAGCACTCCAGTTATGGAACTCTATTCCGAAGAAATTACAACTGCTTTCTCTTGTTTTAAAAGATTAATTGTCTAATGGTTTTAGTTGGGAGGTTTTTTAAATTTTTGGCCAAAGTAAATTTTTAAATTTTGTATTGGAATGTTTTTTATTTCTGCCTGAGTCCAGCAGGAGAAGGGCGGTATATAAATTTAAATAAATAAATAAATAAATAAATACATACATACATACATACATACATACATACCAAGGTAAGACAGTTGTATTTTAAATTGAAACCAGTTAGCATTACAAGTTATCCTGGACTAGATGGCAATTTTGGACAGCTTTTTAAATCGGACTCCTTAAAATTGCTCTACTGTAATAGCTTTTATGATTGGTGAATTTCTTGTTTTTATTGTTCTTATGGACAATACTTCCTTTTTGTAGGAGGAGGATTAATACAAAATAATCCCATTTAGAGAAGCAAAATAATAAAAGGATAGTTATTTATTTGCATCTATTTATAAAGGTGTAAATTAATTCCCTTGTGCAAAAAACATTTGCTTAGAAACAAAATCCATTGGGCCCAAGGATCCATAACAATTCACCATGGCCAACTTGCCACAGCCTCCACAGCCAACTTGCCATGACTATGGGACGCTGTGGGACGGAGTTGTCTGTCCACGGTTAGTTGACTGTGGCAAGTTGTCCTGCAGTGAGTTGGCCATGGTGACTTGACTGTGGCACGTTGGCCGTGGCGAATAGGCTGCAGCGAGTTGACTGTGGCAAATGATCCCATTCCGTGGGCCCACTGTCAACTAAGAGGGCAATTCACTTCTAAGGAAATGAATGAGATAGTATTGTACACTTCCCATTGTACCACAATCTTACGGATCCCTTACTCATTTAATTAACTGGAGACTTCTCCAAAAGAGGTGGGCAGAAGATTTTTGCTAAAGTTTGCTTTTGAAAATCCTACTAACAATTGTGTTGCTGATCCCTAAACCTGTTAAACCTGCTTTTTTAACGCTCATAACTGATTTCCTGATGGGTCACAGACCTGAGTTGATTAAGAACGGCTGCTTTTGGCCACAACTCTTCTGTTGAAACAGGAAGTCAGACCTTCTTAAAAAAAGTTATTGCTCAAGTCTTGGCTTGGATTTAGTAAACGGATTTCAGATGTATTAGTGGGTGGATGTAATTTCTCCTTTCCACACCCTGCTATAGCAACAAAAAAGCAAACAAGGTACACTTTATCTCATTCTGTCTATATCTTACCTTCAAACAGATATGCATAACATTGCAGGCAAATTGTGCGAAATCCGTATGCCTAGTTAGATGTATAACCAGCGTTGTGAGCCATCTTTCTTACAGCCATACTTTATATTTTTCAATGTGTAATTTGTTTGATATAATTCCTTGAATGTTTTAACAATTTTTCTGGAGTTATTTCTAAGGCTGAAATAATAAAAAGAACAAAGCAAGGAGAGAACATATCAAGGGCAATAGAAGTAGATAGGGCATATTTGGTAGGTACAGATTATTAATTAAAACAGAAAAGGAAAAAGTTGTTCCTGGAGGGAATGGAACACTGAACAGGAACATTATTAAGAGGGAGATTCATTACAGGTAATCTTCAACTTATGACAGTTCATTTAGTGACTGTTCGAAGTTACAACAGAATTGAAAAAAGTGACTCATGACTGTTTTTCACACTTACGAAAAGTGTGCTCTGTTGCAGAATCCCCATGGTCACATGATTAAAATTCAAGTTAAATTCAACTGACTCATTTATGACAGTTGCAGTGTCCTGGGGTCATGTGATCACCTTTTTGTGACCTTCTGCCATACAAAGTCAATGGGGAAGTCAGATGCATTTAACAAACGTGGTTACTAACTTAACAGCTGCAGTGATTCACTTTAGCAACTGTGGCATGAAAATGGGGCAGAGCTCAACAACTGTTTTACTTAGCAACAGAAATTTTCAACTCAATTGTGATTGTAAATTAAGGATCAACTGTACTTGTTCCAGATTGGGGATATATAAAAAAAAGGTGTTTTTATTTTCCTGAGAGTTTTAGGAACTGTTTTAAAATCTCTGCATTATTTTACACTTTCTATTTTTCGTTTTGGCAGTATTGCCAAATCTTAGTCATTATCCTGGGTTACCACCATGGGTTTATTGTTGTCCTGCATATTACGTTCTTAATTTACACAGTGCCCAGAAAAAATTGTTTATGGTGATTTAAAATGCACCAAATGTAATTAAAGGAATAAAAATGGAGCCAGTATTCACTCTTTTAATTTTTCTTCTCTGGAAAAACATTGTGATTTGTTGAAAAATTTGCTGAAAGTAAAACTATTTTAATTATTTCCACTCAAACCATAAGAATTGCCATTTCATTCTCTGTAATAAAAGTGCAATCTAATACAACTTTAAGATTGAGAAATCGTTATTGTTTTTTGAAGATCAATGCTAAGATCAAGCCATCATCTTGTTCCTAATACATTAAAACATAATTTCCTATTATTATTAATAATTAAATATAATTGTAAACTATTATATAAATATCTGCATGAACTTGGTCAATAGAACAAAATGTCTTGCCAACCTGACAGTTTAAATCAAAATTATGAGAAAATTGGTATGAGGCAAGGCAAGATTCTCTAAGGTGGTTTCCAAGACTAGCGAGCTAAAATGCTCTGGTCCCATTCTTCCAGCAGAAAATCAAATTATAGAATGTAAGAGTTGGAAGGAAACTCAGAAATAATCTAGTCCAATTGCTTGCCCAGTGTAGGAATCCAACATTCTACTCACTGCCAAGGCAGTTTGTTCCCTTGTTGAATAGCTCTTACCATTTAGAAAGTCTTCCTAATGTCCAATCAATATTTGCTCCCTTTTGCACTTTAAACCCATTGTTTCTAGTCCTTTCTTCTGGAACAATTTGACCATTATCTACATCTCAGCCTTTCAGATCCCCCCCCCCCCCAATAATCTCAGTGCCTCCAATTACTAGTCCTAGACCTAGATGGTTCCTTTTATTTTTCCAAAGAGTTTTTATTTTTATTTCTCATAAAGATATTTAAATGTACAATCTTTTATCCATCATTTTCCATTCATCTTATCTTTTAACTTTCATTTTTAGTTGTTCGGGGCAGCTCTTTTACCATTTCTTTTACCATTACCTTCCGCCGTGAATTAAAAACATGGCTGTTCGTGGTGCCTAGCCTGGACTGAGGGGTTTTTCGATTATTTTAACGGGTTTTAATATTTGTTTATGTATATATTTTATGTTTTTATTGGTTTGTTTTAATTGTTGTGAGCAGCCCTGAGTCCTATGGAGATAGGGCGGCATATAAGTTATATTAAATAAATAAATAAATAAATTTACCTTCCTTTATTTTACCACAACTTTTCCTCTTCTCTCCCCTTCTCTTCCTTCCTCCATCTCTTCCTACTTTCTTCGTTCTTCCTCTCCTTCTCTTTCCTACTTCCCTTTCCCTTCCTCCACTCCTCTCTTCTTCCTCCCTTTCTAACCCTCTCTCTACTCCTCTTTCTCCTCCCTTTTCTTCCTCTCCTTTTCCCTCTCTTCTATCTCTCCCTCTCCTTTCCTCTCTTCTCTCTTCCTCTTTCTCTACTCCTTTCCCTCTCTCTTGTTGTTTCCCTTTTCAGTTCAGTCTAGAATGGTATTCGAGCAGCCCTGATTATCTATTTGCATCCATCTAGGTAAAGGAAAAAGGGGGAAGGGGGAGAAGGGGAAAAGTGAGAATATTATAAAAGTGTACACAAATGATGAAACAGATGTAATTACTAAACAAATAAGGACCTAGGGCCCCCTTATCAGATTGGATGCCGTCCTCTTTGTGCTTCACTTCTTCAATATCCTTCTTAAAATATAGTGCCCAGAATTGAATGGAATATTGTCTGAATCGTGCTCAGAATGTTCTGGTCTTTCTGAACAGAACGTTAGTGGAACAATTGCTTCTTTTGATCTGCATACTCTTAATTCTATGGATGCAACCTAGGATTGCATTATTATTATTATTATTATTGCAGCTGTGTCACAAGTACAATTAAAGATACATTGCCTTTTGAACTTTTTAATCTTTTCAGCTAGAAAACACTTTGCTTTCTAGGACAAAGCCTCCTTAGCGGTAATGAGTTTCTGTTTAGATAATCATGCTGTGCAATTTCTGTTTGGAAACCATTATCTATGGTCTGTTGTTTGTGAATCAAAGCCACTAGGACAGTGATGGCTAACCTTTTTGCCGTCGCGTGCCAAAACCGGGGGAGCGCAGTGGGGTCACACGCACACGTGCCCACATCTATAATTCTATGTGCCCCACCCCCCCGTGCTCCCCCCGCTTTTGGCATGTGATAGCACTATGGGCCCAGTAGGCCCGTTTTTTGCTCTCCGCAGGCCCCAGAGCCTTTCTGGGAGCCTGGGGAGGGCAAAAACGGCCTTCCCCACACACCCTAGAGGCCCTCCGGAGGCCGGAAATAGCGTGTTTCCTGACTTCTGGTGGGCCCAGAAAGCCCAAAAATCAGCTGGCTGGTGCATGCATGTGTGCCGGAGCTGAGCTCATGTGCCCACCAATATGGCTCCGCGTGCCACGTGTGGCACCCATGCCATAGGTTCGCCATCACGGCACTAGGACTTGTCTCACAAAACATGTATTTCACTTATTCTGTGAACCAAGCTATCTAGGCATCAGGATATATTAATCAGGGATGATGAAACAATAACCTTTAATGTGATTTAGATTCAATTTCTATTAACAGGGACTACTAGATTTGGTCTACCCATCTACTGGTTATTCAGATTTTTCATCCCAGACCTGGAAGCTTACAACAATTCTGGTCAGTGTGGTACATATTATGGAAGAGGTTTAAAGTTTTAATTGTAAATGCTTGGAAGTTTACCGGTCTGCTCTACTGATTAAAATGTTTACCGTTCCAAAAGATAGAGAAGCAACCTGGACTTTCTGGAGAAGCACCATCACTTTGCACTGGTCCCATGGTTGATCTGATAGCGGTTTTTCAATATTTGAGGGGCTGCCACAAAAAAAAAGAGGGGATCAATCTATTCTCCAGAGCATCTGAGTTCAGAACAAGAAGCGATTGTGGAAACTAATCAAGGAGAACTAAGGAGAGATTTCCTGATTGTTAGAACAATCAATCAGTGCAACAGTTTGCTTTCAGAAGTTGTAGGTGCTCCATCACTGGAGGTTTGTACGAAGAAATTAGACAGCCATTTGTCTGAAATGAAATAGATCTCGTGCTTGAGCAGTGGGTTGGATTAGAAGACCTCCAACTCTTTTATACTGTTTTTGATATTCCGTAAACAAAGATCTATTTCTACTTTTGACTAATAGGACTTTTCCCTCTCTTTGCCTGGCCATCCCTATGGTTATACTGATTTCTTGTACACAGGTAGCCCTCAATTTATGACCACAATTGGGTCCAGAATTTCTGTTGCTAAACAAGGCAGTTGTCAAGCACCCATCTTTACGATCTTTTTTGTCACGGTTGTTAAGCGAATCACACAGTTCGTTAAGCAAACCTGGCTTCCCCCGTTGACTTTGCTTGTCAGAAGCTGGCAATCGCATGACCCCAGGACATTGCAGCTGTCATAAATATTTGCCCATTGCCAAGTGTCTGAATTTTGATCAAATGATTGTGAAGATCCTGCTATCCTTGTAAGTGCAAGGTCATAAGTCACTTTTTTCAGTGCCGTTGTAAGTTTGGATAGTTGCCAAACCAATCATTGCAAGGTGAGTACTACTTTGTATCAGCGATTTCCCTTTCAGCCTGAAACGGAGGGAAGCCTGTTGGCTGTTTACACAGGTGAATGTGATTCAGCGTTTGGTGTCTAAATAATGAGCAGAGTCATCAATTGAAAAGCTGCAATGTTGCCCACAAGCTAGTTTGTGCACATTCTAATGAAGTCACGAAGGTTTAAGCAACTGAATTGTCTTCTTTTTTTAAAGAGTACAGTAGAGTTAATGACTCAAATTCTATATATAGTGGCATGGTAATAAACCTCTCTGAACTTTTAAATAAATATAAATGGGATGTGGCTTTGCAGTAATTGAGGTACTCCCAAAGCCACATACATAGATTAAATCGCTGGTTCACATATATTAAACCACATTTTGTTAGCCATGTATTGCTGAATAATAATTGGTTGGGTTTGCACCATAATGCATGCTTTGACGCTATTGGTTATTAATCGCAATGGATAATAATTTGTCATTGGTCATAATAAACTATGTTCTGATATAGCATAATTTATGGCCCACACAATAATGGCTTGATGGAATGCAACACCATAAGCCATGATGGTCTAATATTTATTTATTTATTTATTTAGATTTATATACTGCCCTTCTCCCCTGGGGGACTCAGGGCGGTGAACAGCCAAAAGTAAAAAACATACATACAAAATTTAAAAGCCAAATAAAACCAAATTAAACAATGGCCCCGACTATTTAAAATCCCAATTATAAAATATTAAAACCCCAAATATTAAAATATTTAAATTTTAAAATTATTTTTACAAAAGAAGGGAAAAGTTAGGCCAGGCCCGCCTGGTGGAACAGAAAAGTTTTTAGCTCGCGGCGGAAGGCACGAAGATCCGGGATCCTCCGTATCTCCGGGGGAAGCTCGTTCCAGACAGTGGGTGCCCCCACAGAGAAGGCTCTCCCCTTGGGGGTCGCCAGTCGACATTGTCTGGCCGACGGCACCCGGAGGAGCCCCCCTCTATGGGAGTGTACCGGTCAGTGGGAGGCTATTGGTGGTAGTAGGCGGTCCCGCAAGTACCCGGGTCCTAAGCCATGGAGCGCTTTAAAGGTGGTAACCAAAACCTTGAAGCGCACCCGGAAGACCACCGGGAGCCAGTGCAGCTGTACCACAATATAAAACAGTCACT
The DNA here is from genome assembly GCA_012654045.1 of Ptyas mucosa. Lineage (NCBI taxonomy): Eukaryota > Metazoa > Chordata > Lepidosauria > Squamata > Colubridae > Ptyas > Ptyas mucosa. Next base: position 1,545,845 of record WNWU01000003.1, read on the forward strand.
TCGAGAGGGACAAGGGCCTAAATTTGACAAAAACCTAAATTTGACAAATACATAAACAAAAGATAATGACTAATTGTTATTAGTCATTGCGACCAACATCTTAGCGCTATTCATTCGTAGGGTGTGAACTAATGATGGTACAATGCAGAACTGTTGAAACTTGCAGATATAACCAGAAATGTAAACTATTTCAAGGGTTGGAGGAAAATATCCGTCTGGTTCAGTTCCATGTTGGGAGAAATATACTGGAAACATGGAGGCTGATTGGAAAGATGGTTTATTGATAAAGCAGAACCACCAACCACATGTGATTCTGGGCAGCTGACAAAATGGAGTTTTATACCTTCTTTGGGCTTTGAATTTGAGCTTCCTGTTCCTGTGCAAGAACATGTCCTTTAATATTCTATTGGCTGTTGTCAGATTCCTATGGGGTTCATGTAGGGGTTATGTAGGGGTCATAGCTGGCTCTATAGGCAAAAGAGGAAACACAAATCCTAGGTGCTTGTCTGAGCTAATCTGGTCAACCTCTGGCTTATTGTTTTATCTGAGCTCCCAGGTTTCTGTGACTTTGAAGTTTGGACTGCCCTGGGATCAGTGGTGAAATCCAATTTTTTTTACTACCGGTTCTGTGGGCATGGCTTGTTGTGCGTGGTGTGGCTTGTTGGGCGTGGCAGGGGAAGGATACAGCAAAATCTCCATTCCCACCCCACTCCAGGGGAAGGATACTGCAAAATCCCCATCCCCCCCCCCCACTCTATGGCCAGCCAGAAGTGGTATTTGCCGGTTCTCTGAACTGCTCAAAATTTCTGTTACCGGTTCTCCAGAACCTGTCAGAACCTGCTGGATTTCACCCCTGCCTGGGAAGGTGCAATGAAGGGGCTTATATTCTGAAAGGGTGTTGGGCAATTCCTATTGTGGCCATTAGCTTTCATCTTGTGTTGGATCTTGGATGGGGGGGCTGCTTTTTAATTCTACCATTTGGCCAAGGAGTTTTGAAATACCCTGTCTTGAATGGATTTCTGCCTGCATTATTTGCTTTGCTTATGAATAGAGCTATCTAGATACTTGTCTTTCAATAAGCTTTTTATCTCTTAAGTGCTGGCATCTGTTGTAGGCTATTAAGAAAGACTTGGGGGATGCTTTCTGTTTTTATATTATAAAATATTAGAATATTATATTTCTCCTTTAGTGAAATATAATATTCTGCCTTTTTAATATTTCCCAAATTATTTCATCCTTCTTCGAGGGGGGGGGGCTTCCCACACAAGAATAGATCATTTATTATCCCAAACCAAAAGTAGCTCCAAACCTCCCTTTGGTGGTCTTCGGGAACCTCTCTGAAAATTGCAGTTTTCCCATTTTGAAATGCAAAACACAATCCTAAAGTTGGCATGAATCAGTTACAAAATTAAGAGCATATAAACTCCCCCAACCCCATTTTTAACCACATGGATGATCCGGTCCTACACATTTTGTAAGTCCTCAGCCTCACAATGTGAAATGTGGCCCTTGTCTACTCTTTTCAGTATTGTATTGTCCATTCTTTACGGGAGGGGAAAGAATTATGTAACTTTGAAAAGCATTTTTGAAACACTGGGCTCTGCAAAACAAAGTTGAATTATAGTTGCATTTTAAATATATAAAAATAGGATCATAGGTAGCCAAAATTCCTGATGCATGTATGATGTTCAACCTGCCTGTGCTTGGCACTCTCCAGATGCATTGCAATAAAATGCCTTCAGCTATTAGAGCATACAGGTAATCCTCGATTTACAACAGTTTCTTTAGTGACTTGTGCGCTACATGCTAGTTATAAGATTTTATTAGCTCATCTTTTGAGTGCCAAGGGCTTACTTTAAAAGTTCTGTTTTAATGAGAGTTGTGTTGGATTTCTTACTCCTAGTTAGAGCACAAACATGAATCCAATTCCATTCAGGGTTTATTCAACTGTTATAGCAGTTATCTTATGGGAATGGGGGGTGAGTGGGTGTTGCTTGGCATTTCAGATAGTCCAGTGATGGATAACATGGAACATCACGCACATGCATGTGCGCTCGTTGGGGCCACGCTCCAGAAAAGCCAAACTTCCGGGTTTATGTGTGCACTGGTTTTTGGCACTTCCATGCGCATGACGGACAGCTGATCGTCATGTGCGCATACGCACCAGAAACCCGGAAGACAAACAGGCAAGGCCGCGTGGGCCAGGTGACATGGCTTCGTGGGCCACTTTGGGCACGTGTGCCATAGGTTCGCCATCATGGAAGTAGTCCTTGCTTAATAACCAGTTGCTTAGAAACCATTCAAAGTTATGACGGACACCCGCAAAATATGTACAATCTGGATTTGAAATACTGATGGTTGCTTCCCCCCCCGTGGTCATGTGATCACATTTTGGCCATTCAGCAACTCGCCTGCCTTTAGAGCCATTTGCAGCATCCTGAAGTCATATGATCATGATTTATGGTGCTTTTCCCTTGAAACTGGCATTGATTTCCAATTTCTGGCAAAAAAAACCCCAGACAATGTGTTCATTTAATGACTGTGGTGCTTAACAACCATGGCATTCTCTTAACCATGGCATTTTCTTAACGACCCCCCCAAAAAAGGTAGTAGAATCAGATCAGTCACAGGATGACCTGCTTAATGATCAGTGTGACTTATGAACATAATTTCAGGGTCAATTACAGTCATAAATTGAGGACTATCTGCAATGGTGGGATTCAAGTAATTTAACAACCGGTTCTCTGCCCTAATGATTTCTTCCAACAACCAGTTTTCAAAACTGCTCAAAAAGTTAATAACCGGTTCTCTCGAAGTGGTGCGAACTGGCTGAATCCCACCACTGACTATCTGTATGTGGAGAAATATTTACCTCAGCCGCTCAGATTTGTATTATGCTATAAATGCTTAGCAAAATGCTAAGTATCAGTCACAGATTGAACTCCCATAATATGATTGCAGCAGAAATGTAGAAGAACGCTAGCTATGTTCCGCTTCCAGGGATGGGGGGGAGGAATTAATATACAGCAATAGATTTATTAGACCAACAGACAATAGCATGGAAATGTTCATATTTCTGAGAACATCTGTCAGAATGACTCTTCCTTCCCCCCCTTCCCCCACAAAAATCTGGAAGATGGGAGAAGAGGAAAAAATGACTAATGTTTAAGATACATCTACATCAGATTAGTCTTAGATGAAAAGTAGAAGAAATGAGCAGACAGGCAAATTGGACCTATTGGATGCAGAAGCGGTATTGGCTAATTAAATTTCTTTTAATTTATTCCCTAAGCGCACACATTCTCATGTAAAAAGAAGAGATGAAAAAGGATGTGTGTACAAATTAGCTTGAATCAAATTATCTGAGAGATTGCTTTTCTTCCTTTGAAGCAGCCTGAATATTGTTATATTGTTATAAACCACAATTCATAGCTTCATATTCTAGGTATAACTAGCATTTGAGAATAATGTCATAGAGTATTAAGGAAACCATGGCTAAATAGTAATGTGAGAATCAGTAATTGTACCCAGTTTTTAAATTCCCTCCCTTTCTTTGCTTCCATTCTTCATTTAGGCACAATTTATTATCTTATCTAGACCAATGGTTCTTTATCCTCCAGCGACCAATTAACTGACTTTTTTGCTGGTATATTATTTTACTATCATTTTTAACATGCACTTTTGAAGTTTATTATTTATTTATTTATTTTTAATGGTAGCTACTCAGAATGCCTCATACATGGGAATAAATAAATAATGTGGCACATATGGGAGTTATAATTACACTGAAATTCACCATGAAAAATAATCCTTTGGTCCACTTCTGATCAGTTGATTTCAATTGATGTAGCTGCAGCTAGATGCATAGTAGAGCTCAATGTATTATATATTCCTTTTTTTTTTCCGCATGTGGCTTCTCCATTTTAACACAATAGCAAAATTGGAAGGGACCTTGCTGGGTTTCTAATCCAGCTCCCTGCTCAGGCAGGAAACCCTATACCCGTGATGGCGAACCTATGGCACGGGTGCCACAGGTGGCACGCGAAGCCATATCGGTGGGCACGCGAGCTCAGCTCCGGCACGCATGTGTGCGCCAACCAGCTGATTTCCTGGCCTTCTGGGCCCACCAGAAGTTAGGAAACACACTGTTTCCTGCTTCCAGGGGGCCTCTGGGGATGTGGGGAAGGTTGTTTTTGCCCTCCCCAGGCTCCTAGAAAGGCTCTGGAGCCTGAGGAGAGCAAAAAACGGGCCTACTGGTCCCACCGTGCCATCGCATGCCAAAAGTGGGGGGAGCATGGGGGGGGCAGAGCACATAGAATTATGGATGTGGGCACGTGTGCGTGTGACCCCACGGCGCTCCTCCCGCTTTTGGCACGCGATGGCAAAAAGGTTAGCCATCACTGCCCTATACCATTTCAGACAAATAGTTGTCTAATCTCTTAGTGTTGGAGTACCCACTACTTCTGGAGGCAAGTTGTTCCACTGATTAATTGTTCTAACTGTTAGAAAATTTCTTAGTTCTAGGTTGGCTTTCTCCTTGATTAGTTTCCACACATTGCTTCTTGTCCTGTCTTCAGGTGCTTTGGAGCAGGGGTCTCCAATATTGGCAACTTTAAGCCTGGTGGACTTTAACTCCCAGAATTCCCCAGCCAGCAAAGCTTGGAGAATAGGTTGCCTCCCCACCCCTGTTCTTTGTGGATATTGGAAGATTGCTATTGTGTCACTCCCACTCCTTCTTTCCTTTAAAGTCTTCTTTTCATTTAATTTTTAGGGCAGCAAATCAGCCTGTGAGTCAGTGAGTATAGTTAGGGTCTGAATATCAGCATTGTGCAACTGGAAAAGAAAAAGACACATTTTCAGCAGTCTGGATTTTGTCATCTCCAACCTCACATGACTGCTCTTGTGACTAGGATAGCAACCTCACTCCAGAGATCAAGTTTTGGGAATGGCTTACTTCATTACCCCCAGGGAAAAAACTTCATTGGCTGATGCTTTGTATGTCTAGTTATTTAAAAAACCACAGCAGCAGACTATTAAAAAGGGTTCATATCATTTAGTATGTGGTTTATTGCACAACATAGAATAGAATAGAATTCTTTATTGGCCAAGTGTGATTGAACACACAAGGAATTTGTCTTTGGTGCATATGCTCTCAGTGTACATAAAAGAAAAGATACGTTCATCAAGAATCATAAGGAATGATTTATATGAATGCAAAACTGATGAATGACAATTGTGCATCTGTCTCTCTTGATGATCAACCAATATAGTTAAATTTTGAAACCTGGAGCCCATTATTTGAATACACATCTTCACCGATATTTAATAGAAATTAAAGATTAATGTTCACATTACCTAACATCTCAAGTATTAGATTATTAAATGCAAGAGTTGTGCAGGTTTGGAAAGCTAGTCCTCTCTCATTCTAACAGACAAGCAGTGGTGGGTTGCTCTCGGTTTGGCCCGGTTTGGCCGAGCCGGTAGCAGTGATGCTATTACGTCACTGAACCAGTTCTCTTTCTTCAGGAGCTGGGCCCTCCTGCCTGCCCCCGCTTTATTCCAACCTTATATTTCTTCTTTTTTCACCCAGCTGAGAGGTATGGCAGAGCGGATTGCCGCACCTCAGCTGGGCAGATTCGCAACGCGCTTGCGCAAAGCAAGAGGTGATCGCACGCAAAGCGTGCGCACAAAGAGAACTGGTAGTAAAGCCAGTTAGAACTCACCCCTGCAGATAAGTATATGTATCCCTTCCTGGTCTTAAAATAAGCCTGCTTAAAAGCAGACTTTGAAGGTTATTTTCCCCCTGACCTCTTTGCTTCAGTGTAATGTGATACTGAATATATAATACCTATGGAATGATCCATAGAGTTGCCACCTATTTAAAGTGAGCAGTTGCTACTTTTTTCTCTCTTGCTACCTGCAACACTGCCTATCATTTCCCAGAGCCAAGTTACACTATGAGACTGAAGAATAACAGAATAACAGAGTTGGTAGGGACCTTGGAAGGTCTTCTAGTCCAACCCCCTGCTCAAGCAGGAAACCCTATACCAATGATGGCTAACCTTTTTGCCATCGTGTGCCAAAAGCGGGGGGGGGGATCATGGGGGGGTTGCGTGTGTGAGTGCCCACACCCATAATTCAATGCACCCCCATGCCCCATCCCTCCGCTTATGCGTGTGTGACCCCCCCCTCGTGCTCACCCCGCTTTTGGCACGCAATGGCACGATGGGCCCAGTAGACCCATTTTTCGCCCTCCCCAGGCTCCAGAGGCTTTCTAGGAGCCTGGGGAGGACAAAAACAGCCTTCCCCACCACTCCGGAGGCCCTCCATAGGCCGGAAACAGCCTATTTCCTGACTTCTGGTGGGCCCAGAAATCAGCTGGAACTGAACTAGGGCAACACTCACGTGCCCATAGATATGGCTCCATGTGCCACCTGTGGCACACGTGCCATAGGTTCGCCATCACGGCCCTATACTATTTCAGACAAAAGGCTGTCCCATCTCTTCTTAAAAACCTTCAGTGTTGAAGCACCCATAACTTCTGGAGGCAAGTCATTCCACTGCTTAATTATTCTAACTGTCAGGAAATTTCTTCTTAGTTTTATTTTGGGTTTCTTCCTTGATTAGTTTCCACACTTTGCTTCTTGTCCTGCCTTCAGGTGCTTTGGGGAATAGATTGACTCCCTCTTCTTTGTGGTAACCCCTCTGTGGTAACCCTCAAATATTGGAAGACTGCCATATCATATCACCCATGGGGCCAGTGCAAAGGGATGGTGGCAGCCCACATATCAGATTGAATCAGATAATCAATCTGACCTTGATTATGGCCAATGATTATGGCCAATAGCCTTCTGACCTACAGAAGGCTATTCTGTATAATCCTTGGACAGGGTTCCTTAAGAATCTTGTTCTCATATATGAATTTGCCCCAATACATACATTTGTAATGGCGGTTGTGCTCCACCATTCCTGGCTAGCTAATCTGCTCTCACTTGGCTTGAAAGATCGAGTCAATCACAGCTCCAAACAAGAGCCCACCTTTGATTTTATTTGAACAAGTAATTTTAAAATTTGGACATGAAGAGGTTTTTTTTTTTTTAGGGAAGATGCTCTTTAGATGTTAATTGTATATTGTTAGCCTTAATGGCTCCTCTGTCCATTCCATCCAATGAGACCCTGAGCTTCTGCTCTGAATTCTTCTCCCTTAAAGGCATCCCTGAAATGAGCAATGAAATCTGTTCTATTGCAAAAAGGATTTCTTTAGTTCAATGTCTTTTTCTATTGTATTTAAATATTGTTTCCTCCTTGGATTTTATATTTGTATGGGACAATAATTATTAATTAGATGAAAGTCATTAAGAAAGTCAATGCTTGGATTACAGTTTTCTTGCATACAGACTTACAAACGTAGGCAAAGTGACAATTTAAATGAGATGTCTGCCACAGAACAGCACATAGGCAATAAAGGTTTGTTTTTAAAACATGTATGACACCATAGTTAAACGAAGCTTCCATTTTTAGACATTAAAAAATTAAGAAAGTTATTTCTGGTTATTTTGCTCAAAGTAAACCAACAGGCATAAACATGATCAGCTAGAATTGCAACAAAGTTATACCAGGTTAATTACACCTAAAATGCATCTTCCCCTTTAAACAATGCCTGTTTTATAATATGCAATTAATTATGTTTTATTAAAGTTGTATTACAGGTTACAGCCTGTTCTGTGTACATGGTACTAACTCAAAGAAGACATAACAAAACCACAATTGTTTTCCTAATGATCTAATAGTTTTATTGGAGGAAGGAGACTCCAGTTTGCATTGGAGAATACTCAAAAATAGAAAGAATTATCTCCTTCCTCCCCACCTCACCAATCTGAATCAAATTCATTAGCAGTCATGGGAATTTAATACCTACAGATTTCTTTGAAAGAGTGAGATGTGGCACAGTGGTGACATATCCTTATTTTCTGGAAGGTTGCTTGTTTGATCTTTGGAACAACATCAGGTTTTTCTATAGGCAATTACAGATTTTTTTCATTCAAACAGAATTCTAGACGTATTGCTATTTCCTAATGGTAGGATAGGATAGGATAGGATAGAATAGGATAGGATAGGATAGGATAGGATAGGATAGGATAGGATAGGATAGAATAGAATAGAATAGAATAGAATAGAATAGAATAGAATAGAATAGAATAGAATAGAATAGAATAGAACAGTTCTTTATTGGCGAAGTGTGATTGGACACACAAGGAATTTGTCTCCATTGCAAAATAAGCTCTCAGTATACATACGAACAACAAAGTGATAAATCACAAATCATAAGATACAACCAACAAAGTGATAGTCATAACATACCAATAGGAGTAGGTAATAGGAAAGGTGAGAAGGATAATAGTAATACAGTCCTGCTGCATGTTAGATATCCTTGGACATAGACAATGCTGTCTATGTCTAAGATCCTGTCCTGTCCTGTCCTGTCCTGTCCTGTCCTGTCCTGTCCTGTCCTGTCCTGTCCTGTCCTGTCCTATCCTATCCTATCCAGATTTATCAAGCTTAGCAAGGACAAATTCCAAAAGTCAACAAGTCCTACTATTTCCAAAATTTGTCTGACTTACTTGAGAGGTAAGCAGAAAACTGAACATGGTCTAAGGTTCTCTTGACTTATTAGAATCATAAAATGGAATCAGGCTAATTTTAGGGGTTTTTTAATTCCATGTTGGGCTCTTATTGAAAAGCTAACAAGCTTCCATTTCTTCTCTACCATTTGATCATTAGCATTTATTCAGCTATAACTGAGAATGCTAACTTCCAGTCTCATTTAATAGTTTATAATGAGCAGAATTTCAAAAGGTGGGGATCCCCCCCACTTAAAAATATATCATAAAATATGCATGCCCAGAAGTGATAACCTTATGAAGTTGTCTTGGATAGCTTTGGAGAGGAAGGAAGCTCAGTCCAAAAAGGCTAGCAGTCCATGCTGTATATAAAGTTGCCAACTGATTAGGAGGACTACCTGGTGTGCTTTTGGATGTTCAAAAAGGAGCAGATCAAGTCTCTCTTGGAAGGGAGAGCCAATTTTATCACCAGCTCACCTGCTCAAACCACGATCATGTTGCAGTAGCATCCATTTCTAAAGCTTACAACCCTGGCTGTGGTAGATGGGATTCCCCCCCCCCCCATGTGTTGCTCTAAACATACCCAAAGGCCGCTATAGATAAACCAAATAATTTCCTTATTTCCATAAGTGAGTTGCTGATGCTGCTCTTTTCTTAATGCTTGTAATCTAAACTTGCCAAATCCTGCAAGGAGGAGAAACCTACATGGGAAGCTTTTCCTATCTTAGGAGAGAAACGTAAAGGCTTCACAAGATTCTTTCTGCTGGTGTTGAAGGCTAGTTTTATTTAGCAAGTTTTGAGAAATAATGCTGCTAGTGATAAGAACAGCTGCAGCTTCAACAGAGCTTCCTGTAATTCTAAGAAAGGGGGGGGGCGAATCTTTTTTCATCCTTTCAAAATCCTTTGATTTCCCCCTCCACTCCTGCATCTCATTAACATTTCCAATTAAAAGTCTTAGGAGGCTACTGCAAAATGCACAAACAAATCAAGGCTTGTTCCCCTTAACTTTTCTTCTCCTAAGCCCTTCTCTTCTTTTCATTCCATTCCCAATGCAAGTGGGTTTCCCTCCCCCCCTTTCCATTTACCAAAAGAGAAGGAAGGCATTTAAAATCTCAACCGAGGAAGAGTGCCTACAGTATCTGCAACCTGTTTTTGTTGTACTTGTTATTGCTTGGTCCAAATTATTCAGTGTTTGAAGGGTTAGCGCTACCCAGCAACTAGGGGCAAGGAAACCTTCTGATTGGCTGGAGGAAATAGAACTCAGCTTGGCGCCTGAGTGCACGCAGCTCAGCCTTCTAATCTGTATGAGAAGGAGAATGCCACGCTCCTTCACTTCCTTTTCAACATTCGTAAATCACCCAACAGGCATGGCTAGCTTCAACTGAGCTCTGCTACAAAGAACTTGAGCAAAGCTGCGGATATGTCATGCAGATAATTTCTTACCTGAGCTGTGCTCTGAATACATGATGAGTCCCCTGCCTGTGCTAGTTCCTTCCGAATCAATTGGGCAGTGGTGTTTAAGCTCAAGGATCCATTGAGAAGGGGTTGCTGTGGACTCCTCTTTTAAATTATGGGCAGCAGGCTTTGAGGCCCATAAGGCCAAGTTCCATTGAGCCAGGGCAAGAATTTTGTTTGGACCCAGGATTATTCCATGCTAAAAATTAGCCTGTCCTTGGTACCACAAAAATGTATTGTGTTAAGTGAAAATACTTGCAGATACCTATAGTACAGGCAAAATTGCATAAAAAGCCAGCTATTAGTAACTCTGTCCTAGAAGCTAGCCTCTCCCTTAATTATAAATCATATATCAACACTGTTTTTCAATGGAATGGAATGGGCATCATTTGGTTTACTGTAGGCACTGCTGTTATTTTCTGCAAGCTTTTTGAGAGACATCCCCCTTTTATCAGCTGTTAATAGACTATTCATTCAAACTTATTTAGGCATTCCATTTGACACATGCAAAGGAATCTATGCAAATTAGGTTTTTGTATGAAGAGAACATTTCTTGTATTATATACAAGTTTGTATTTAGGCTGAACCCAATGAAAATATCCAATTCAGTCTATTGGAATTCAGTCTACTGAGAGCTTATGCACTGGAGACAAATTCCTTGAGTGTCCAATCACACTTGGCCAACAAAGTATTCCATTCCATTCCATTCCATTCCATTCCATGAAAAAGGAAGTTGGACACAAGTAGGTAAGATGTACAACTTTATTTGTGCATACTGTCTATAATCTCTTATTTGGCTCCAACTACAAATAGTAAAGCAATAACATAAGTGGAGTCCAAAGCTGAAAGCTTCTGGAATAGGAAAGTCATCGAAACATACCTAAGATAAAAACTCAAGTGAGCTTTTGGGAGGCTCCTAGAAAAACAACTTGGGTAATTTTGTTGCTACTACCAAGAAGAAATGACCTTAAGTGATCACTATACAAATTTCTACCAAATTGATCTCTGAAGCTTATCTTAACTTCAGATGGGTTCTTATGGGCAAAAGATAATCCTTAAGATATAAACATCTCAGGTAGATGGTTGTGGTCTCACTTAATGACCACGATTGAGTCCAAATTTCCATTGCTAAACAAGATGGTGGTTAAGTGAGTTTTGTTCCATTTTACTACCCTTCTTGCCACAATTGTTAAATGAATCACTGCAATTATTAAGTTAGTTACATGGTTGTTAAGTGGCTTCCCGACTGACTTTGTTTGCCAGAAGGTTTGCAAAAGGTGAACACATGACTTCGGGACATTGCAACAGTCATAAATTCATGCCAGTTGCCAAGCATTTGATTTTTGATCATGTGACTATGGGCATGTTGCAATGGTCATCGGTGTGAAAAGCAGTCATAAGTCGCTTTTTTTTAGTGCCATTGAAACTTTGAATGGTCACTAAATAAATGGTTGTATGTCTAGGGCCACCTGAATATGCTATTGGACCTAGAAGTTAATATTGTGAACTATTATTTCTATTAAGCTATTTTCTTGTCCTCCTAGCATTTAATGTAGTTTTAAAAGTATATAAGTAATGCAGTATCTTGTGAAATATTAACAGTGGAAGATACTACCTCAGCAACAAGATTCTATTGACGCATCCACAATCGTATGTTGTATTAAAAATAACAAAAATCCAGCTGTACCTTAAAGGCTAATCAATTTATTGCTTTCATGATAAATAAACTTTCTGGTCTACAATTCCATAAGATTAGGGTTTAAAAAAATTTTTTAAAAAAAAATGTTAAAGAGAACTCAAATGGGGAGACAAACTAATACAAGGGGTAGATGAATCATTTTTCTGAACATCAGAAGAATTATTTAGAAAATGAACTTCATTGTGAATAATATACCTGAATACTTGAAAATGGCACTGAATTATGTTTCAATGGCCTTATATTCTCCACAAGCAGCTGCTTGCTGAATAATTTTCTTTCTCTGCCCTTCCCTCAATTTTTTATTAATATGCTCCATATTTTTGAAGTTCTTCATTCTAAACTTGATGGCCCTAGGCAAAAAATTGTAGCTGTGCATATAAAACAAATTCCCAACTAACATTAAGATATTTTGATATCCATTAACAGTTCAATTCAGATCCTTTTTCTAGTTAAAAGAAAATTTGTAGACCACCCACTGCAAGCAATTATAGCATTTAATTTTGCTTAATTTTGTCCAAAGGAAAATAAGGGGGATTCTTTTTTCTGCAAAAAGAATTATGTTTTGACTGCTATTGATTCTTTTTCGCCCCTTCTCAAAACATAACAGGTGTAACCTGCAGACTTTGAAAGTAAGAAAATATGTGCCTGTGTGCATAGGCACAAACCCACCCACACTGTCTTTTGCAGTCAGTAAAATGCTCTAATTTCCTAAAGCGTGAGATTATGTTTGTCTCCCAGGGGACCTCCATGTTTAATTTGAACAATTATTTCAATTTGGGTTGTACAAAAGCAGGATAGTAAAGACTAAATTCAACTTCCAGAGAGCCCCTCCCTCCTCATTGTATATTTTTCTCGAAAGAGAAAAGGCTAACTATAAGACCCCCTTTGTGAGCTTCACAATGGAGATCTACAGAACTTCATTTGGGGCCGTCACAGACCATTCCATTGTTTTGAAAACTGACATGCCCTCACAAGAATGGGGAAAGATGCTTTCTGTTTTTTTTTTTTTTTTACAATAAGCTAGTCAAGCTATAGTATTGCCATCCCGTTGAACAAAGCAAATAATAGAACAGATTTTGGAAGGCAACAACATATGCAGCCAATATTAATATCTATAGATCAGAGGTCCCCAAATTTGGCAGCTTTAAAACTAGTGGACTTGCTCTCCCAGAATTCCCCAGCCAGCACTGGTTGGGGAATTCTGGGAGTTGAAGTCCACAAGTCTTAAAGCTGCCAAATTTGGGGACCCCTGATCTATAGAACCGGTTGCCAAGATTCTCCTGAGCTGCATTACAGTTTTAAACTGCAATCTCCACCCCCACCCATCTATATCTCAATTGTCCGAACATCAGACCCCCATAGTCAATATTTAGGAATCTTATCTGCCTGGAATCCACACTATATAATGGACATTAATACAATTGTCCAGAGGTATTTCACGAGAAGAGTATTTTCTGCTTGTAATAGAATACCTTATGCCACCAGGCTTGAAATTTGGGACCTGGACAACCTAGAACTACGCCGCCTATGGTCTGACCTAAGCTTAGTATACAAAATTGTCTGCTACAACATCCTACTTGTCAATGACTACTTCAGCTTCAACTGCAATAATACATGGGCAAACAGTAGATACAAACTCAAAGTAAACCGCTCCAAACTTGATTGCAGAACATATGACTTCAGCAACAGAGTGGTCAATGCCTGGAACTCACTATCTGACTCTGTTGTTACATCTCGAACCTCCAAAACTTTAACCTTAAACTGTCTACCATGGACTTCACTCCATTCCTAAGAGGTCTGTAAGGGGGCATTCATAAACGCCCCAGAGTCCCTACTGTCCCTGTCCTACTGTCCCCATTTATCCGTACTCATTTATTATGTATATACTTATACCTGTTTATACTTACATGTTTATATGCTATATTCATACTTATACTTGTTTTCTCATACATGCTTGACAAACTAAATAAATAAAATAAATGATTGGCTTTAAAAATAAAAGTGTTTATTTTATTGGTAGTGATATTCCAAAGTCAGATAATTTCCTACTGATTCCTAGATAGCCTGAACTTTGAAGGAAGCTAAACAGGACAGTGAAAGAGAAATATATTTTAAAATAAAGGAAGTTCATTTTTGTGGTTAATTCTGATTTTCTTTTATTTTCATTTTAGCGAATATGTAATGCATTTTCTTCATCTCAATACATTGAAAGCAGTAGCAGCAAACCCCTTAGTCATTCAATTTCGTGCCCTCTTCATCACAGTACCCAACTTGTTCATCTCTTGGCAACATTTGGCCATCCAACTAGGACCTCTTGTCCAGAAAGTGAGAGTAGTCAGAGAAAGCAAAGCCTGTACATCACCTGTCCCCGAGCCCCTGTCTCTTAAAGTGTGCAGTTGTTTGTAGGCAGTAGTGGGTTCCACTTACCTTCGCTACTGGTTCGGAACTGTGAGTGCATGTGCAGAGTGTCCGTGATGATGTCCGGACAGGTGGGTGGAGCCTCCCACCGCCCCCACTACCAATTCGCCCGTACCGTGGCAAACCGGTAGAAACCCACCACTGTTGTAGGGTAAGCATAGGCAGTTTATGACTGTCGTATCATATGCAGCTCCATAGCCCAATTTTGACTCTTCAGGACTGTTCTATCCAAATGCAGCTGCAGAATGCTGAATAATAGTGTCATGATTGCTATCCATTTTCTATAGAACAAATGTCCTTTTGCAATGCCTTTAAAACATATTCTCCACACAAAATACCCTGAGAAGGAGTAGAATGTGTTGAAAGTCCAGCTCCGGCTTCTCATGTGACATCATGACATCACTGAACATTCTCTCTAGCATCCCCTCAATAGAGAAAATAATAAAATCATAATCACTATCATCATCCTCATCCTCTGTATTACCTGTCTGCAAGATTATTGTCCCTGGTACAAGCCCTATTCTGTTATTTGCTTGCTTTCTCTTTGCAATCCTGAATAGGCAGTTCTAATGCACTCTATATGGGGTTTCCCTTGAAGAATAATCAAAAGCTTCAGATGGCGAAGATTGTGATGGCACGGGCAGTTATGTGTGCCTCTGGCATGGCATGCATTACACCTCTGCTCCACAAACTGCATTGGTTACCAGTTTGCTTCTGGATCCAATTCGTGGTGTTAGTTTTGACTTTTAAAGCCCTTCAGAGCATGAAGCCTGGTTATTTGAGGAATTGCCTCTTCTTAACTACATCTGCCTGTTTCATCAGATCTGGCAGAAGAGGTATGTTGTGGGCCCTGTCTACTAGGCAGTTATATCTGGCAGGACCCAGGAGGAAAGCTTTTTCTGCTGATGGCACTTGCCCTGTGGAACATCACTCCCCACCCTGAGGTAAAATTGGTCCCTTCCCTATAATTCTTCTGAAATTCATCAAAACCTGGCTGGGTCGACAGGCCTGGGGGTGGGTGGGCCTTCCTCATCCTTTTAAAAATATATCAATTTTAATTGTAGTTTTGTTTTAATATTATGGCTTTATTGCATGTTACTCAGAGTTACATTCTGTGAAATAAGTGGCCATATAAATATGATTTATATATAAACAAACCCAGCCTTCTTCTTGCGTATATGTTTATGGGCCTTTGAGTCTGGTAAAAAAAAACTAGACAAATCCCTGCTGTTTTCATGGCAACGTTTTTGGAAGTTTGCCTTTGCATGCTTTCTAGGACTGAGAGAGAGTGAATGGCCCAAAGGAAGAACCAGAACTCATGGTCTCTAGGGTTCTACCCAATGCTTTTAACTACTTCAACAAATTTTTTAGACTTCTTTAGTTCTTTAACTTATTTGTTATCCTGGTCTTATAAGAGGTCCTATTAATAATTCGTTTTTGTTGTACTTAAATAATTTGCTCTTGTTAACATGATCCATTCTGCAGAGCACAATCTTACATGAAAGCCCAAATGAGACATCTAAAAATAAAATTGATCAGATCGCATGAAATTATGCTATTCTAAAAGATCCCACATGAGAGTCCTAATGTCTCATGAGATGTTGATATATTTTAAGTTTGTTTGGGGAGGGTGTAACTTTGTTCCTTTTTCTGAATTCTCTGATATACATTATAGCAGAGGTTCCCAATCGTTTTGGGTTCGCGGCTCCCATAGCAATCCGACTTGCAACTGCGCGGCTCCCATAAGCAATCCGACTTGCAACTGCGCATGCGCATTAGACGTTAGACCCAGCGGGCGGAATATTTCGCGGCGCCCTTACGACGATGCCGCGGCTCCCCAGGGAGCCGCGGCGCACAGTTTGGGAACCGCTGCATTATAGTATTAGGAACCTCTTCTTCCAAGGATTTCATTTCATTTCATTTCATTTTATTATTTTATTTTGCAAAGAGTTATTGTTTAAGTAGCAAACTCAAGTTTTGTCTATACTGCCAAGTCAAAGTTCCAGGTAATGTGACTTAGTAAGAAAATTATACTGTATATAGTGTTGGGAATGACTTAGAACTGAATGCCAGATTAATCAATATTTCTCTTCTGGTAAAACATTTGTGTGACTGTCCATCTCAACCAAAGGGACACTGAGCAGCTTACAAAACACTTGTCAAAAGCTAACAAGAAGAATACAAAACTGCAATATATAATCTGATAAACATAAATAAATCATTAATACCCTTTCTAAATGCTGGTAGGGTCAGAATCAACTGTATGTAAGGAGGAAGATAACTCCATAAGATAGGGGCACCACTGAGAAGGTGAGCTTCCTGGGTCTCACAAGATGACATAGTTTTGGTGAAGGGACCAAGAGGGCATAGTCCCTGTTGGAGCATGTGGGGCAGGCAGATGCCCTGGGAAGAAGGCAGTCCTGCAAATAGCTTGGTCTTGGATCATGTAGGGCTTGGTGGGACAATTATTTGAATGTAGTATTGCAGGCAAACTCTGCCCACATCCTAGAGTGGAGTTTGACCCTGATGGAGTTCAAGGTTGACTCAGCCTTCCATCTTTCTGAGGTGGTAAAATGACCACCCAGGTTGTTGGGAGCAATATGCTGACATTGTAATTTGCCTAAAGAGTGCTGTAAAGCACTACGGGGCAATATATAAGTCTGCTATTACTATTGCTTTAAAGCTGATCACCAACATTTTGAACTGCCCTGGGAAAGCCAACTGGGAATAGTGTCACATGAGTATAATTACTTGTGCTGCTGCATTCTGGACCACTTGTACCTTCTGTTCTCTTCAAGGGCAACCTTTAGCAGAATGCATTGCAATAATCCAATTGGGAAATGACTAAGGCATGAATGACTATCAACAGACTGCCAAACCCTGAATGGGTATAATTGGCACACAACATAAAACTGTGTAAAGGCCCTTCTGGCCATAACTGTCACCTGCTCCTTAAGCAGGAGTTGTGAGTCCAGAAGATCTCCTAAATCCAAGCAGGGTAGTGCTATCCCACTGGATGTATCTCTTCAAAGATGTAAAACTTTCTTAATTTTAAATGGTAAAGAGATGTTTTCAATCATAGATAAATAATAAGAATCAAAATGTATGGAAGCGTAGATTGTTTCACTCGTTTTACATTTTAAAGTTATTTTCAATGCTATGGGGCAGAGACTTTTGGTGAAAGTTTCTTTCATGGAAAAAATAAAGCGATAGTTACATGTGAAATCAGAAGTGACAAGAAGAAAGAAGATTTTGAAATTTCTGTTTAGATTTTTGACAATGTGCTCATAGCCCCTGGGACAATTACTGCCAATTGATTATACACCCAAAAGATCAGTGAGATGATTATTCCATCAACATCAAATGCTATTTTCCACACCCCTGCTCTACATTAAACTTTGAAGCAATGTGGTAACCTAAAGATAAGTGTTTAGAAAACATTGCTGATGTTTGACATTTTCTACAATTGATATCACCCTGGAACACTTTACTCACAAACATTTTGTCCTTGCTAAATAGGGAGGAATTGCTCTGGCAGAAATAGAATCAGGAGAGCAGAAAGCAAGACAAAGTTAGGAAGCCAAGAAGGATATCAATTATAAACCAAGGTCTGTTAAACCAAAGCTTTACGGTAACATCTTGCACACCTGAAATATTTCTACTTATTGGCACAAGTCCCTTCCCTTTTTTCTCCTTCAGAGTCCAAGGGCTGAAGGTTTTCATTTTTGAAGTATAGTTTGATTTCTTTGCAAACATCAATGTGTATTTTATTGGTTGGCTCTAAACACAGAGGTCTGTCATTCATGTCTTGCTGTAAAATCCCCAGGGACATCCTGTTGACCATGGTGGGAACCAAGATGGATCACAGGTCTGTTCCGGCATGATTTTCTCTCTTAAAAATACTGGGGGCTCTGTGTGTGTGGGAGGGAATACAAGATTATATGTTCTGACCAGGGCAAACTGATTTAATCAAATAGCTCTTATTAATGAAAGTTTTATAGCATTCTTTATATTCCTTCCTGGCTTGGGAAATCTTTGTAATAGCGAGACACCTTTATTTATTTCCTACCGTTAAGACTTGATTTTGTACCTGTAAAAAGGTAGGGCAGATGTGTCATTGCTACACGATATAATGGTTTGTTTCTCATAGTCTTCTGTGCATTAAGTTGAGGTATAATCATTACAGATGCATGTGCTCAAACTGACTCACGTGTAACCTTACTTTTAAAAAAAAAGGATTTCATTCTTGCTTGCTTCCCCTTGGGAAGAGTTGCAAGAACCTGCAAACAGTCAAAAGTGGCCAAATCAATTCAGAACATTATCATGTCCTATCAGTGGTGGGGTGCTACCCGTTCTCCCCAGTTCGGGAGAATCGGTAGTGGAAATCTTCATAGGAGAGCGAACCGGTTCGCTTTGAATGTCAGTTGGGTCCCCCCCCCCGCCCCCCATGCTATACCTACCTTTATTTCTTTTGGTTTTTTGGTCAGCTGTAAGGCGCAGCAGAGTGGATTGCCATGCCTTAGCTGTTTTTTTACTCATTGCGCGAAGCGCAAGTTCGGCACATGTGGCAACCATGCGCATGGCGATAGCAAGCAAAGCATGTGCGTGATGCGAACTGGTAGTAAAACTGATTAGAACCCACCACTGTGTCTTATACAGAAAAAAAATCTACAAGAGAGACCTGTCAAGTCGTCTTGCCCCTTGGAGAGCACTTATGGAGATCATGCTAAGTAAGTTAGCCGAAACCCGAATGGGCCCAGTGAGTTAAGACTTCTCATTAATGTGGAAACAGACTGCCCAAAATCTTTGCAGAACTTCATCTCTTGTAAACAAAAATTTAGGATTTTTCCCTCCCCGTCTTTTTAGCTAAATGAGTTTAGCTGCTGAATACAGTCAACATTGAATTCCAAAGCTGATTCTGGAATGGAGCAATGATCACATGTAGAAATGCCTAGAATTTGTGGTTTTAGTGGCCCGAGCTGATACAAGCAGTTTCTTAGGATCATCTACTTCAGTGAAAGGAATGTGGTGGCAGTATCTTTTGCCCTTTTGATTTTTTTCCTCCCATGTTTTTAACAATCACAAATTTTAAATGAGCTGGGGAAATGGGATAGTTTCACCATAAGGGAGTTGCATTAAGGCACTGGGACCAATTGGCAAGGTTCCCTGTTTTACTGCTTATTTGTCTTGCCTTTTTGATCAGCAGTGTCCAAATCCACAGCAAGTCAAGCCAATAAGATTTGTGCCTCCATTTGCTATGCAATATTGTAAAAATGACTGTTAAGGCAAACAATGCTAAGATCTGGATATTATTTAAATGGTGCAAAGAAAGAAATAATCTGAGAATGTAATATAGATGGGAAATATAGATGAACTGAACATTAGCAACCTACAGACATGTTCTGAGCTGAATTATTCAGTGAAATAATTCAGTTGAAAAGACCCACAGAAATAAAGAAAAACCCTAAAGGAAGTGTAGAAATACAATATTATAATAAAATATTATACAGTAGCTGCAGCATCAAGGCTTAACACTATCTTTTGGAGTAAGGACTTAGATTGTGTAAGTACAGCTTGCAATACTAGGAGGTTGCAAAGGGATGTATTATAATGAATCCATGATATTGCGCTCTATATCTGCATGACTAAAGCTAACTTTTAGGGTGACTCGACTTCAGGCTGACTCATTATAGTGTTTATTGTTGCTCTCAGCAGCTGTTCTGTGTATATTTTACATATTTTTATTGCTAGTTTTCAGGAGGCTGTGAGTTCGATCCCAGGTAGAGACAGATGTTTCTCTCTCTGGGCACACTGAGAATATATCAGCTGAACAAACATCTGGTCATTAAAACACTCTGCTAGCTCCATTCAATTGCCCAGACTCCACCCCACAGGGGATTATGGGGTCATTAAAAGACGACAATGATTTTTATTGCTAGTTTCATGGTTTTTTCCCCCTGCTATTCTTACTAGTCTGTTTCTACCGAGTTTTAATTTTGTTAGCTATACACAGGAATTCTGGAAATTGAAGTCCACACATCTTGAAGCTGTTAAGGTTGAGAAACACTGCACTAGCCAATGCATCTATTCTGCAAAGTTGTCCTGAAAGTAAGAGACAAAACTCTGACTTCGGGAGCTGATTCAGGCTGTATTTTAACAAAATATTGATCTGTTTTCTTACTGAACAACCACTCCCTTGAAACGGGAGTGGATGTACCTGAGAACACACAAGTTAAGGTGTTTTTCCTGCAAACAAAAAGTCCTTTTTTGAACTCGGGTTCTTCAACAATCTTTATGTAGTGTAGTTTTCAGAGACGGAAGGACAAAGAACTCTTCTTCCCAAGTGCATCTAAACAGAGCTCAAGGGTGTGGCCAAGTGGGTTAACCAGTAATTAAGGCAGTCTTAGGTAATAACTAAGGCACTCTTAAATTCAAGAGTAGATTAAACCAATCTTTTATCTTCCAAATCCCGTTCTTCCTGTCCTTTGATATAATTTCAGGCTTGTGATAGTTCTAAATTACAGCGCATCACCCTGCTAGGCAGAATAAGGGTTAATTAGTTAAATCTAGTTTCTACTTGTGACAGGATGGGATAATAGGATGGTCCCAGACCTAAACCAAAACCATCAAAATTCAGTCAAGGCACCTCAGCTGCAGGAAGCAATCCAGAGTTTTGTTCTCAGTCATGTCAGTAGGCAGATAATACTCTAATTGTCCGAGGGAAGGACAGAGAACAAAACAAGATAATGTTAGATCAAGCTATTGCTGAGGGAACCTGGCTTCTGATTAATTTGAAAATTGTCAGGCCCCAAAACCAAGATAAGACACATGTTGATTCCTCCAAGCAGATTTTTTAAAATTGTTCTACACCTATCAACAAAATCTTGCCAAACTGAAGCACCCTATTATCTACAACAAGCCTATAATCAGAGAACTATTAAGGAGGGGCTGTCTTCACCCTTTTTCTCTCACACAAAATATTTAGACTGCGCTGCCTCTTATTCCTATGGAATGCATCACCTCCCTCCTGGGAATCCATACAACTACCATCCATCACAAAAAATGCTCAATGTCTAGTCTAAGCAATCAGGCAATAAATCAAATAGAACTAGCCATTAAGTTTTCAAACCCAATTTGGCAATCAGACAAAAAATAACTCTCACAATCCAACATTTTGTGGTGATATGTATCTACTGTGTCAGAATTTAGCTCAGAATTAGTCCATTCTTTTTAAATTGAAAGTCAATAATACAATCCTATGGAGATTCTCAGTCATCCAGGTCTTGGTTGTGCCAAAGGTGCTTTTTCAAAAGACAACTGGACTTAGCCTTTGCCTGGCAGAACTGAAGAAACGTCTTGGATGAGAAGTGAAACATCTTCAAAAAAAAAAAAACCCAAAGAAAGTCCAATTGCATTTTGAAAAAGCACCTTTGGGGGACAATTCTATGACTTGTGAAACAGCAGTGGGGAAAAAATTGAAGGGGAAATCTTGATTCTGCCTCCTGCTTTTCTTCCAAGCTGATCTTTTCCCAAATGACTTGTACTGCATCAGAATGACTTTAAAGAGAATATGGAGGGTTGGTGAAAGAGCACCTTAAGGAAATTACGCACCCTAAGCATGTTTCTACTACAACTTTGACCCAGAGGAAAAAAACAGACTGTCAACTGAGCTTATCTAGATTAATTCACTTCTGTTGGATGGAAATGGAATAACAGAAAGTAAATAATTCTACTAAGACTTATTTTAGATTGTGGTAGTATATAAGTAAATCATCCCATAAAGGATGGAAAATGTCACGTCTCCTTTGGTTCTGTTCTACCATTATGTTGTTGCTAAGGTTAGGGAAAGGTGAAACCACTAATACCATTTGATCTGAGATATAATCAGAATGATATATAACTTAAAAAGGAAGAAGTGGAGGGTTATGACACCTATTAGTTTCAGAAAAAAATGCTTCAGAAGCACTTACTTAAGGGGCTTTGAAAAGTTGGTTCAAAGAGTCAGAAGAGGAGCTGTTTCAGATGGGGTCAATTTTTATTTGGTTAAAAAAAGCAATAGGAAATAAATAATTTTTGAGAACATTGGTTCAGGATATAAACTGACTTTAAAATCAGATATGTACAACAACCAATTATGAGATAAGGGGCATCTCCAAAGCATCATCCACGGAGTCCTTCTCTCACTATATCTTGTTCATCATTTTCCCATCCAGATTGTTTTGTAATTTTCTCCTTAAAGTATATGCAGTTCAGTGGTAGGATTCAAAATTTTTTACTACCAGTTCTGTGGGTGTGGCTTGGTGGGCGTGGTGTGACTTGGTGAGTGTGGCTTGGTGGGCATAGCAGGGGAAGGATACTGTTGTTGTTGTTTTTGTTGTTTTTTAAAATTTGATTTATATGCCGCCCTTCTCCGGAGACTCAGGGCGGCTTACAATATGCTAAGCAATAGCCTTCATACTTTTGTATATTTATACAAAGTCAGCTTATTGCCCCCACAAACTGGGTCCTCAATTTACCTACCTTAGAAAGGATGGAAGGCTGAGTCAACCTTGAGCCTGGTGAGATTTGAACCTGCAATAATTGCAGGCAGCTGGTATTAATAACAGGGTGCTTTAAACCACTGTACTACCAAGGCTCTGTAAAATCTCCATTCCCTCCTCAGTCCAGGGGAAGGTTACTGCAAAATCCCCATTTCTTCCTGATCAGCTGGGACTCAGGAGGCAGAGAATAGATGGGGACAGGGCCAGTCAGAGGTGGTATTTACCGGTTCTCTGAACTACTCAAAATTTCCGCTACTGGTTCTCCAGAACTGGTCAGAACCTGCTGAATACCACCTCTGGTGCAGTTAGAGAAAAGATGGAAGAAGCAGTACAGAAACATAAGTGCTCTATGGACAGAAAGGCAGATGAGGAATAACAGTAAGAACAATGGGATGAATATATCTGGATTTTCCTGGTATTGCCTAAAGGTTACATGATAGAAGCACCTAAAGGCAGGATAAGAAGCAATAGAGGGAAACTAATCAAGAAAAGAATCAACCTAGAACTAAGGAGAAATTTCCTGACAATTAATCAGTGGAACGAATTACCTCCAGAAGTTGTGGGTACTCCCAACACTGGAGGTTTTTAAGAAGAGATTGGACAACCTTTTTTCTGCAGTGGTATAGGGTTTCCTGCTTGAGCAGGGGGTTGGACTAGAAGATCTCCAAGATCCCTTCCAACTCTGTTATTCTGTTCTGAGGATCAAGTCTCATCTGAAAGTGCTCAACCTGCTAAACAGCAGTGCATGCAAAATCCAGAAGTCACCTGCTTCTTACTTGAAATACTGAGGATCTGAGTCTCAGATGGTACGCAGATTATTAACAAAAACTGTAGCACTATAGTTCTGCTGATGTTGTGAACCTAAGTATCTGTGGTTTACAAGATAGTGCAATGCACCTTAGGGGGACAAATATTTCTCTCTGACACAAAGTAGAAAAGAGAGCTAATAATAGGAGTAAGAGTCAGCAGAGCAGAAAATGGCACTGCTGACCAAGCAAGTGCCTAATGACATAGATGAATGCTAAGCTAGAAGCAGCAGCCATTTTTCTGACACTTGTAGACATCTACCTCAGCACTTCCAAGTCTGAATCCCAAGATCAAGAGGAAGTCAGGTTTTTGTTGTTGTTTTTTTGCAGTTTTTGTTTGGGGTGGTAGTCAGGAAGTGCCATACAGAAAGCCACTTGTAGTAGATGCATCAACTTCTATCTGGGAAACTATCTTTGTGTGGATGCACTGCCCATATCTTTTCAACACATGTATTCACTGGGGAAGGTGTGGGTGCTAAAGAACCAAGGAACTTCACGAGATGTGAGAAGGCAGAACTGGGCAAGCTATGTGAATTGTTCTGCTTTCTCTTAAGTTATCTTGCTACCCTCAGGAGTCAGGGAAGGAGTTCTGTTGCCAATATTGAAAAAAGATTCCATTGTCATTCTGCTTAGTCTCTCCATATAGAATTGGGGAAGGACATCAATTTATCTTTGGACAGCAAAGTATCTTGAATCCAGCACATAAATACAAAAGCATCTTTTATATCCAGGCTGGGGATATTCAAACAACACATTAGAGTGGTCTTAAATAAGACAGCCACAGTTTTATTAAGATTGTTAGTAAAGCACAGTAGACCAATAAAGTAATTCAGTTGAAAAATGAGTATGGTGGAAGTAGTGATTTGGACATTGTTGTTGCTGCTTCAGGATTCCATGAGCTTGGGGCAGGCCAGCTGTTAGAGGAAGAACACTGATTGGCATTCCAAAGGTGAACAAAAAAAGCTAAACTATTTTGGGGGGACATTGGGCAATAGAAATGGTGCCTTGTGGAAGTGCTGGTTGTGAGAATATGCAAGTCTGAAAGCAATTTATGACTCTTGGAAATGTCCCATGTGCAAGTCTCAATAATCATCATGTCTCGTGGCCTTTAGACCATCTACCATTTATCGAAGATTGTCAAAATTGGTAGCCATTACTACATCTTCTGACGGCAAATGACAGCATTCAACCACCTTTTTAAAAAATTCTGTTCTGAATCTCTTATCATTAGCTTAGTTGGATAATCCTATGTTCTAGTGTAGAGTAGATGATTAAACTATTGTTTGTCCCTGTTGTCAGAACAGAGGCAAATACTAATCTAATATAAATTGAATTTTGTGAGGGAAATTACGGTGTTGTGGAGCTGGATGATTCTCCCTATAAATTGTCTGTCTATGAATCTTCATTTCTGTGTTCCTATGTCCATACAAGGCAGCATTTCCCTTATTGTTTCATTTCCCAAGCACATCTGCTCAAGATCACACAGAGAGTTGTGACTTTTTTATTCAAGGAGGGGGGGAACAGGGTCTTGAGGGGAAGGCAGCAGTATTTATATTCAACTGAAGAAGAGAAGAAATCTCTTTGCCCCACTTTTTCTCTCATACACAGCCATTAAGACTGTTTTGTATTTAAAAAGGCATGGAGAAAAGGCATCTTTCTGGTTTGACTGACAGTTTATTCTCGTCAATTCTGATTTGTCACACAGCATGGAAATTGGAGTGGAAACATGTCCAGAAGTAACTGAGACGTCTTCTCCATGAACTGGACTGGATAGTCCATAACTCTATAGACGTTTTCCACTTTTGCACCAGGGTGGGAGCCAACATTTCCTGGTCCCTTTGGGGTGGCTCAAGAAACTGTGACCCCATGCAGCCTCCTGTTAAACAAGCAGTTGTTAAGACTTCTTTTTTTCCTATTTGTACAAAGCTCAATAGCAGAACAGAGCAGGCTGTTGCTATTCTTTGGGGGAAATGAAAGATAAGGGTCACACTGTGAAACACAAGGAGGCTTTGTGAGCAGATATAGAGGAGCTGACACAGACATCTCCCCACAGCTTGTAAGGGCAAGGTAGGCGGCTCCCTTTTCGGCTGGCACATGTTTCAGTTCTGGGTTCCAGAAGAAAAGCAGATAAAGAGCACTATTGGAAACATCTCCATCTTTGGATTGAAAGGTCGTTAATTTAGCCTTGCCCTGACTTGTCTTTTCAAGAAGTGCTGAATTAGAGTTCCCTTCATCTATGCCGCAGATGGGGATTGTAGCCTATTACATCTGGAGAACATCAGGCAGGAAAGGCTGATCTGATTGTTCAAAATAACTGACCAGATACCTGGCTACAGTTTTCTCGTCCTTATGGAGTCCCCCCCCCAACAAACTCTGGTTCTCCTACTCAAGTCTTTGTCTGTTCCTAGGACTTCTGCTCTCTCCTAGAGTTATCCTCCTGCAATTCTTCCATGCCACCTCTCCAAGCGTGAAAATGATATTGCCAAAGAAGAGAAATTATTTCAATTGATGAGGAGTCATATTAATTGCATTTACGCTATAGAGCACTGCACACCAGAACAACTAGACACAAGAACAGGTTTTTCCCGAATGCCATCACTCTGCTAAACAAACAATTCCCTCAACACTGTCAAACTATTTACTAAGTCTGCACTACTATTAATCTTCCCATCGTTTCCACCACCCAACTCCTTCCACTTATGACTGTATGACTGTAATTTTGTTGCTTGTATCCTTACGATTTATATTGATATTGTTTCCTGATTGCTTATTTGTACCCTATGACTATCATTAAGTGTGTTAAACCTTATGATTCTTGATGAACGTATCTTTTATGTACACTGAGAGCGTATGCACCAAGACAAATTCCTTGTGTGTCCAATCACACTTGGCCAATAAAAAATTCTATTCTATTCTATTCTAAAAACCAATACAGTTTTTTTCCTTAGTCCTGCTAAGTTTGTCTGAGTGCTTCTCAAGGCCAAACAACATATCTCTTATGTAAAATGAGAATCTGTTTATTAGTTTATGTGACCATATGTGCCTTCATGCGTGCCTAGATAGAATAAAGGTCAAATCATGCATGAATACCAATAGCAGAACCAGCAAAAAAGTGTACAGTTCAAATAGCAGAGCAAATACTGTATTGTAGGTTATTGTGGTCCGTGTCCAGAAAACAACACAAATGGTATTGCAACCTTTCATTTTGGAATAATAATGTATTCTTCTCCTTACAGTTGTTCTTATATCTGTATAAGATACAAAAATAAAATGTTAAATAATAAGTATTATTTATTATTAAATAATAAAATAACCACAAACAATAACATCTTATTCTTCGCATCCTCTACAGCTTTCTGAGGAGGGTGAAAATGTTTAAAAATCATTTGTGCATCTGTTTAAGAAAAGACTTTTGAAACTAAGCAAATATGATCTGGGGCAGTGTTTTTCAAACTTGGCAA
>WNWU01000003.1:1572854-1586742 GCA_012654045.1 Ptyas mucosa
CTACCCCATATAGAGTCTATGGGGTCATTAAAAAAAAGGGAGTTTGCCATCCATCTCACTGCAGTATCAATTATTTGTAATGAATATAACAAATGGAATATTTGATATATACTATTAAACCCACAACTCATTAAATGGTTGAGATTTCAAAGGTTTACAACATCTCACAGCATTTTGTATACCTGACATTCATGCCCATATCTCAGAAGATTTCAATCAGGAATATGAACAACTTGTGAAATGTGGTAATTCCAAGGGATTCTGCACATTTTAAAATTCTTTTCTTATGTAAACATGCATTTTGTTTGTTGAGGTGGAAATCACACATGCCATGGTGTGCACAGTTGCTATGTTACCAAGTCCTAGCTAATATGGCAGTCATCAAATCCTTTAAATCAGGGTTTTTGAACTTAGTGATGTTCTATGAAAAACAAAACACAAGAATAAAAAAATTAATTCACTTAAAGACACCTAGGAACATTGATAAAATATTTTTTCAAAGCTACATGTAGTCCTCAACTTATGACCATTTATTTAACAACTATTTGAAATTACGACGGTGCTGAAAAAATGCCTCATAACCGTGCCTCACACTTATCAATATTGCAGCATCCCTATGATCATGTGATCAAAATTTGGGTGCTTGACAACTAGCATGTATTTATGATTTTCCAGCATGATTTTCCAGCATGTCAATGTCATTTGTGACATTCCCAGGGAGTTTCCAACATCAAAGTCAATGGGGGAAGCCAGATTCATTTAATGACTGTTTGATTCACTTAACGATTGTGGCAAAAGATGTCATAAAGTTGGACCTGACTCACTTAACCGTATTGCTTAGCGAAGGAAGTTCTGGCTCCAATTATGATCATAGGTTGAGGACTATCTGAACAACTGAAAGGATTCGACTTGTATAAAAACAGGCCGTGACAGCCATTTTGCAGATCAGATCTTGATTTATTTATTTTTTTAACTGACAGCAAATATGGCATTTTCAACCTCTATGAACAGGCTGAATGGTCATAAAACTGTTTACTATAGATAGGATCTTGAACTATTCTAAAAGCTGATCTAAACATTATATAATTTTGAAGAGATTGTGAACAAAGTTAGTAGAGTTTTTATGGTTTCTTTTGGTTTTGCAGAGTCCAACTTTCTAGTTCTCATATGTGTTGCTATCAGGGGTGGGTTCTAAATTTTTTTACTACCGGTTCTGTGGGCGTGGCTTTTTTTTTTTATTGAAAAGTTTTACACACACAAAATTTCCCCCCCCAATATTCCCCCCACTCTCTTTCCCTCCCCCCCACCTCCCTAACCCCGTTCCCACCCTCCCCCCCCAGACTTCCCAGAGCAAAATACAGGGTATTTCAATTAGCAATCATAAGCTAAATTAAACTAACTATCCTTAAGCTAACAAATTCCCCCCTTAAAACCTTAACTCCGCTATGGATAACATAATATATCTAAAATTTAACATTCATTCATAGGCTATTTGATATTTTCTTGTCTGATACTTATTTTGA
This sequence comes from Ptyas mucosa, assembly GCA_012654045.1. Taxonomy (NCBI): domain Eukaryota; kingdom Metazoa; phylum Chordata; class Lepidosauria; order Squamata; family Colubridae; genus Ptyas; species Ptyas mucosa. The sequence continues at coordinate 1,574,378 of WNWU01000003.1, forward strand.
ATATAATCAATCCATCTTCTCCATTCCGATATATATCTTTCTTGTGAATAGTCCTTCAAATACGCTGAAATTTTCGCCATTTCCACTAAGTTCACTACTTTCAGTATCCACTCTTCAATAGTAGGCACAGAGTCCTTCTTCCAATATTGCGCAACCAGCAGCCTAGCTGCCGATATTAAATTTAGAATCAATTTAGTCTCTGTTGATGTACAGTCCATTGTTATACCCAATAAAAACAATTGCAGAGTAAACTTCAAGCTTTTTTTCAAAATATTCTGCATCACCCACCAAATTTTTATCCAAAATGCTTTGATTTTCTTACAAGTCCACCATATATGATAATAAGTTGCATCATCAGAATCACATCTCCAACATTTAGCTTGCAAATTTGGGTACATACATGATAATTTTTTAGGATATAAATGCCATCTATAAAACATTTTATAAAAATTTTCTCTTAAATTTTGTGCTTGCGTAAATTTAACATTTCTAACCCAGATCTTTTCCCAAGTTTCTATCATCACTGGTTCCTGAAAGTTTTGTGCCCATTTTATCATACAATCTTTAACCAGTTCCGTTTCCGAATCTATTTCCAATAATGCATTATACAATCTTTTAATATGCATTTGACTTTGGTCTCTAATCTGTTTTACTGTGGGCGTGGCTTATTTTGTGGGCATGGCTTAATGGTCATGTGACAATTATTTAGGATTTAGCAGAGGTACTGGTCTACCAGGCTTTTAACTGCTTGCAGAGCTCTACCGATCTACCCATTTATTTTTGCAGGCACTGATCTACTCATATATTTTTGCAGGCATCAGTTTACTCATTTGTTTTCTTTTAACACTGATCAACTGTAGGGCGGCCCTTTGAAGCCCGGCGGCAAGAGTTTAAACAGTTTTCTTCCCTCTAGCCATCAGCTGGGACTCAGGAGGCAGCAATAGATTGGGGGTGGGGCCAAATAAAAGGTAAGAATAACGTGGGTGGGAGGTGCGGGGGGGAGAACCGGTTTGGTGATGTCATATCGTCACCGCTACCGGCTCGGGAGAACCGGGCCGAACCGGGAGGAACCCACCACTGGTTGATATAATGGAACAAATAATTTGAATGTAATGATAGTCATGTTAGCAGTGAGCAGCGCAGTGGCCTAGAGGTGAAGGCGCTCACCTCCCACTTGGAAGGTTGAAAGTTCAATCCTAGATCGCACAGATGTTTCTCTATCAGGGTGCAAAGAGAAAATATCTGCTGCAAGCTCTGCATAGGTCTCAGGAAGGGCATCCGGCCAGTAAACACTCAGCTCCATTCAGTCGCCCCAACCCCATCCCAAAGCAAGTGATTACAGGGTCATAAAAAGAAGAAAAAATAGTCATATTAACAGTAATTAGCATTCCTACTTTGCAGTTCATGAAGAAAATCTATCCATGTGGTCATTAGGAATCAAAAACGACTTGATGGCACATAATCAATCAACACTTTGCAGTAAATACTGGTACCAAGCTTTTTAACAAACAGATATATTTGTGTGTACAGAATATGTGCTAGCATGCGCCTAATTAGTTTTTGTTCTTTGTTGAATTCTTTACAAAAATTCCAACCACATCTTGATCTTTACATATTACTTCCCTTTTAACTCCTGTCTCCTTTCCCTGCTTTTATGGTTTCCTCGGTTTTGAACTTTAGATTGAAATTTCCTGAGGCCAAGGAGTTATCTTCTTACATCCTATAAATTAAAGCATCATTCACACTGATTTGAAACAGTATACCACATAATAACTCAGATGGTTAAAATCTACGTAGAAGATATTGTGATAATAAAAGCAGGATGTGGGGCTTTTTGTTACAGCATTTTTTCTTTCCATTTATTATTTTTAACCTAAAAAAATAAAACCAAGATAGGGAGCCTAATAGACATAAAAGCAGTGTGAATGTAACACTGGGATTCAGACTTTAAAATGTGGAAGCAAGAGGTTGGATCACCACAAGGGATCTCACTATTAGCCCATCTGTCTTCAGTGAATATGCCTGAAAAGGACTATGATGTACCAATCACATTATCAACAGTAATATCATGTTAGCACTGCATTTAATTACTTTTGGATCTAAACATGATTATTTGCCAGCAACAAATTTTAAAAGTCACTGCATTGGCCTTCGTCATGTCAGTGCAGCTATAAATCAACTTGGAAACAGCAGAAATTAAATGTCCATCTCCATCAAATTAAAAATAAACCAACTCTTTCTCTCCAGTTCACTCACATTCTATTTTGTTAATTCTTTAAATAAGAAGCAACATAAAAGTACATTATGACACTTGATTAATGTCTTTGTTCATCAGTGACTTGTACCATACCCTGCTCTACACATTTCTTCCCAATTCCAAGTGCCTAAGGCTGGTTGACATCCAATCTGAAATCACAAATATATTATGTAAATTACTACTGGATTTTCTTGATTGTAAATACATGTATTCATTTGACTTATGACTACAACTGAGCCCAAAATATCCATTGTTAATGTGAGACATTTGTTAAGTGAGTTTTGCCCCATTTTACAACTTTCCTTGCCGCAGTTGTTAAGTGAATCACTACACCTGTTAAATTAGTAATACAGTGAATCTGGCTTCCCCATTGACTTTCCTTGTTAATGGAAGGTTGCAAAAGCTGATCGATCACATGACACCAAGACACTACAATAGTCATAAATATGAGTCAGTTGCCAAGCATCTGAATTTTGATAAGGATGCTGTAACAGTTGTAAGTGTGAAAATCGGACATAAGTCACTTTTTGGAGCGATGTTGTAACTTTGAATGGTCACTAAACAAACTGTTGTAAGTTGAGGACTACCTGTAGATCAATAGTGGGTTTCAAATCCCATTGCTACCGGTTCGCTTGTGGACACTTGTACGTGTGATGCTTCTGTGCATGCACAGAGATGTCTGGGTGGGTGGGTGAAGCCTCCCGCTGCCGCTACCAGTTCGCCTGATCTGGGATGAACCGCTAGCAATCCACCACTGCTGTAGATGTTTCACCCCGAGGCCAGCACGAGGTGATCTCTTTTTTATCATTCTTTTATGTTTTGGTTTGAATGTTTTTTTCCCCACAAGGCAAGTGAATAAGGCAAAAGAGTTCTGGTACAGCATTTCATTTGGACCCCAAAAAATGGGTCCTATCGGGACAGCTTATAAGAATGCTCTTTATGTTGCAATGTATCACAACAGAACCTTTAAAGCTTGTCAGTTTTTCTTTACCTTAAATCAAACAAATCAAGACTGGATTATTCTGAGGTGTTTTTTTTTTCTCATGCATTCTCTTTTCCTAGGACTGAGTAATTTTTACTGAACTTCTCCTTCCTTAACCTTTTGTTCATCCTTTCTTAGGATCAGGATGACAACCTATTACACCTGAAGAAGTGCTGATTTTGTTTTGAAGGACAAAAGAGACTGCCGAGTGTGTAATACTAACAGCTTTCTCGGTGCACTAGGAATACAGTTTGAACCTGTCAAATTAGTTTTTGAAAAAAGTCATCTGGGCAGCTCCGGGATACAAAGCAGACCTCATTAAAGTTAGTTGAGTATAACTCTCTGTTCATCTATTACAGCTGGAGAAATCTGTCATAATCTTTTTCTTTTCATTGGGGCAGGCAAACTGCAAAACAATTAATCAAACCTCTCATAAGGCAAAAACTATGCCTGACAGGATGCATTCAGTTAGTCAGTGACGCTTGCTACAAAGAGAGGTGGATAGGCCAATAGAAAAGTGAGCTGCTTATACATGAGTATGCATATTGAGCAGAGCGTGTTAATAATAATATAGAAATACTAATGCTCTGATGGTCATTTCGAAAAATCCTTTCTTAGTGAGCACCTAGAAGCCAAGAGGAACATACGTGGCAAATTTCAAGTTTGTAGGCTTTACGGTTCTGGATATTTCGTGATTACGGCGTGAGTGGTTTTTGCTTTTATATATATTTATTTCTTTAAATATTTCTTTATTTAAATATATTTGCCACCCATCTCCTTTTTAAAGCTACTTGTTTCAAATAGCATGGACAGAAGCTTAGAAGCCATATATAGACAGAATCTAGGATCGTATATACCTGTAATGATACTGGAAATAAGTTAGAGAAGCATAAAAAACATGGCTTTTGGAATTCAATTCAACCAATATTTGCCCAGACCTGATGTCTGTAGGTTGTCCAATGCAGCAAAACAACATGTATGTATTCCTGCTTTTCTTTTGGGGATGCTCTGAATGTTTTTGTCTATGTGCACATTTTTGTCTATGTGCGCTGGATCAACACTGGATCAAATGACGAATGGGGACAAGGGGTTTAAATTGAAAACCTGGCACTAGAGCCGTAGTGGCGCAGTGAATAGGATGCAGTATTGCAGGCTAATTCTGCCGACTGCCATCAGTTCGATCCTGACCAGCTCAGTCTTCCATCTTCCCGAGGTCGTTAAAATAAAGACCCAGATTGTTAGGGCCAATATACTGGTTCTATAAACCACTTAGAGAGGGCTGTAAAGCACTGTGAAGCGGTATATAAGTCTAAGTGCTATTGCTGGCATTCCAAGTGGCCACCCACTGCTTCTCCCATAGGCAATGCATGAAGGATTTCATCTCAGTCCTCAGTTGGTTCTGGCTTATTTTCAATCTTTCTTTTGCCAGCTCCTCCCACCGTTTCAAATTTGGTTCCATTCTGTACAGTTTTTAAAGAGCTATTATGTGGAAACAGAGATAGAATCTCAAGCCCTTTTGTCTAATCTCTTTTCAATTCCAGTAGAGTTTGAAAGAATAAAAACTGTTGCTGGGCCATCCTGTATCAAATGAATTTTACTGTTTCCCTACCTTCTGATCATTTTAACTGCATCTAGTAGAAATGACAAGGGCAGATACTAAAAATAACGGTGGATTCCCATGTCATATTAAGGCACAATTTGTTGAATAGCCTCACAGTTAGCTGGAATTGCACAATGGATTAAAGTATTAGCTGTGTTCTGAATACTGGGGCACAGGAACACAATTGAACCTCCTTCACAGTTCTGAAATTTGAATTCCACACCCACACCCCAAAGTTAAAAACAAAACCAGAACTGAGGAGACACAAATGAGCTAAGCTTAAAAGAAAATGTCAACTATCATGACAAGAAGTGTAAACTTTACATTGATGCAAATAAGCAAAAGCTAAGAAAAGCACAGGAAAAGGAAGCAAAAAGAATTTGTAATATTTTTGTTCTACCTTCATGTCGATGTGCTTTTATTACAGTCAGGTAAAATGAAATTTCTCATCCCACCTGCACTGTTTTCCCCGGTTCCAGATTAGCAACACACATAAAAAAACAGGTGGAACTTCAATTACACATTGGAGCAGCCATCTTGTCTCTTTTGACCCAACCCTGAAGACATCTTGATACTCAGCTATAGGCAGGTCAACAACTAACTACTTAACTCAATTAAGTAGTTAGCAATTACTATTAGAGCAATTACTATTAGACAATATAGGCCAGAAGTCTCCAGTACAGGGAGAAATTGCTCCCCATTTCTTAAAGCTGTAATAGCACTGCCCAGAAAGACAGTAATATGTGGCGATCAGGAAGAAAATGAAGCACACAGTCCAAAGGAAGTTGACCTTGTCCTGTCTAGACTTCCTACAGATCAAAGAAGGAGTCACAGAGACCAGTTGAATGCACACACAATTCATCAAAACAGAGAATGTTTCATTCAGTGAAGGAGCTAAGACAGCAATTCATATGACATTTTGGCCTTTTGTTGTTTCTTCCACTGACAGAGTTCATTTAACTGAAAACCTGAAGACTGGTAAAAGGCATTTTATTATTTGGAATAATAATTTAAAGGTCAGCCATCTGGTTCATTTCCAAAGGATATTGATAAGCTTTTGAAAATCTTGTTATACAACCATAAGCACAGAAGATGTGAAAGTCCACCAAGAATATCTCTGTTATTCTCCAACTTTAGGCAAATTCTTTTTCAAGGTATTTGGCTTTTCCAATTATGGACAAAGCAAATTGGTGAGTGATTGGTATACATGGCTGGCTTCACTTAAAAAGTGATATTGTGAGTAATGAAACCTTAGATGCCCACCTCGGGACATACTGGCTCAGAATCTAGACCAGCCATGTCAAAATTGCTAATCCCAGACTCTCTGCTGAAGCTGCAACAATGACTGAATTATACAGTATACTGGTGTCCAAGGTAAAGTGTAACAACCAAGGACTATGTATTTTCATGAGGTTGCTAACAGCTTAATAATGCTATGCCAGTTGTTCCAAATATGTAAATATTCTCTGCAGTCATAGAATGATTTGATCCTTCACAGAGTATCAAAAAATGGCATTACTTCTCCTTATGTACGGTCTCTTAGCCCAAATGTAAAGTTTTGTATGTAGGTGCAACAAAACGATCTCACAGGTTTCTAAGGCCGATTCATTTCCACTTCAGAGATATCCACAAGGTGCCAAAGAAGTCATTCATCTTGGAAAGAAGAAAAGATTTAACAGAAGTTAGAGCTCTGAAATATCGAATAAAGAAATCCCACCCTTTTTTTCTTTTTAACCATATTTCCTCACGAACATCTTGGAGCCCAACACCTGCAATTCAACATTGTTAGTTACTCCAAAACTGACTTAAACAAAGCTGTAGAGCTGCTCCAGACCTCACTCAATAATTTACAAGATGTCAGCAACCGATAAAGAATTGTAGGCATCTAGAGAACTTCTGGTCAAGAAATATAATAGTGACTTGCCAGAATGGCTTTGTGAGCATTTTATTGTAACAGAAATCTAGTGATAAAAATGAACAATAATGGAAGTTACCCAATTTCTTGTGATAGGGAACTGTAATTTATTATCAAATTTTGCCGAAGTCTGCATTGCATGCCTGCTTGTCTTTTATCATCTCTATGACAGGGACAGCTGCAGTTGTAAAGAGGCCATTCTCCAAACTTAAATCAATAAAAAGAAACCCATCTGTGAAGTTAATATCAGAACATCCAAGTGGTCTGTTGGTATTTTCAATGGCAATGAATTGTCATAAGACTTGATATTCCAATATAATCAATATATTTATAGCAGGGGTGAAATCCAGCAGGTTCTGACAGGTTCTGGAGAACCGGTAGTGGAAATTTTGAGTAATTTGGAGAACTGGCAAATACCACCTCTGGCGGCCCCAGAGTGGCGTGGGAATGGAGATTTTGCAATATCCTTCCCCCAGGAGTGGGGAGGGAATGGGGATTTTGTAGTATCTTTCCCCTGGAGTGGGGTGGGAATGGAGATTTTGCAGTATACTTCCCCTGGAGTGGGGTGGGAATGGAGATTTTGCAGTATCCTTCCCCTGCCATACCCACCAAGCCACACCACACCACACCCCGCCCAGCAAGCCACGCCCACAGAACCAGTAGTAAAGGAATTTGGATTTCACCGCTGATTTATAGATAGAAAGGCACCAAAGAAAAATGTTTCATACTTCCTTTGCAAGTTACATCCATGCCTTCCATCTTCACATAAGATAAAGGTTTCCCCTGTCTTACTCTAGGGAGCACTTCTGATCTCCGTTTCTTAGCTGAGGGAGCCATCATTGTCCAAAAGCACTTCCATGGTCATGTGGCCGGCATGAGTTTATGTCAAGGCACACAGAATGCTGTTAACTTCCCACCGAAGTGGTACCTATTTATCTACTTGCATTTGCATGCTTTCGAGCTGCTAGGTAGGCAGGAGCTGGGGAGCTCATTCCATCATGCAGAGCTCGGGTCTCAAACCCAGACTGTCAGCTTTCCAGCTGACAAAATCAGTGTCTTTAACCACTGAGCCATCATGCCCCTTGTCCATCTGCACACAGCCAAGAGTAAAAACAGGCCTTCTCTGTGATACTTTGATATTGCTTTGATACTGTGATATTGCTTAGCGCATTGTAAGCCGCCCTGAGTCTCTGGAGAAAGGCGACATATAAATCAAATTTAAAAAAAAATACTCCCACATTCCGAGACTCTCTGACCACAAGGCAAGCTTATCTCCTCTGTTCTGCCCTCAAGTAGATATTGAAAGCCTTCCTATTTAGGCAGGCTTTTCCTACCCAGGCTATATTTGGGGGACAGCATGTATTATTATAATTTCTTTTAATTGCGGCAAGTGGAATTTCCCTTTTATGCTCTTTTTTACACATAGGGTTAATAGATACCTGAAGATCCAAACTTCAAAAGGGGGACAAATGGGAAAAGGATGTCACATTGTTTAATTTTCTTGGCATTTATGACAATAGACCTACACGCATATGAAATTCCTTTTTCCACAAAGGTTGGTTTTTCAACCACAATATTTTTCCAACAAACCTTTATTTTCAAGGCTCTACACTAGCAATAATATAGATGCACTATGATACACTTTCCATATTTTACCATATGGCAAGTCACATGATCTACAGACTACAGTGATGATAATAGATTTGAAAGAGCTGGATTGAAGCCGGTTGTTGGAGTCAGGAAATAAATTAAATAACATAGATCTAGCTTGTTGAGTCTGTGAACAAACAAGAAAAGAAAGAAGCAGGCAATTTACAAAGTTACAACATATCTCTTCTTCGTTTTCTCTATCAAATATAAATTCTTTGATCTTTTATACATTAATTTTCACCCTTGTTCCAAATCATTTGAATTCTCACCAACAATATTGCATTATTTGCAAAGAGAATTTCATATATTACACCTTCGACCATGATCCCTCTAAGGTTACCACAAGCATTCTTTGGGTACTTTTCCATAAATACATTAAATAGCCAAGAGGACACAAATACCATTCTTAAATTCTGACTCATTGTTGAACTGTTCTCTAAGCATTTCATTTATTCTCATTCTATCATATACTGCTCTTGTCACACTCGGCAACAAATCTTCAAGTCAACATTTGTGCAAAATGTTCCGTAATTGAAGCCTAATCCCTTTATAAAACATTTTTTCACGCTTCAACGCAGCACAACTGTAAATCTAGATTCTCCAGACTTTCTTATTCTGCAATTGCCTTACTCGGCAGTACGCTATCTGACTGTGGGCTAGTATAAATATTTTATTGCAATCGAAGAGTGAAATCAACTACAGCAGTCAGAACCTATAGATAAGTGAAGGGTTAAAGGATTTTTGTTCCATCTTTCCAAGTGAACAAATCTTTTTGGTACTCTTCAGATCAGCTGGGATTTGTTTGACATTATCATTTTTATTAGAAAACCACAACTCCCTGCTTCACCAGTTTCCTTCCCCACAAGCTTTCTGTAACATGCAGTAAACTTTCTCATATTTCTGATTTTCCCCCCACATTTCTTATATTTCTTATGTTTCTCAGGGACTTCCTGGAGAGTGAAAATCTGGTCAGTGCACTTCCCAAATTTCACTCATTGTCACTTTTCAGCTTCTTCAAAAGAGTGTTGTGTTGAGACCGCTCCAGGTATACCACACGAATGAATCCTGCGTTTGCATTCACTTTTGCTACCCTTCCCTTTGTACAGAGGAACAATTGTGGCATTGTTCTAAAAACCAGGCACATTCGCATAAGCCTTTAAACAAGTCGCCCAGCTATTCCTGAGCAAACCGCCTCCATATTTCAAGATTTCTCTGGTGACGGAATAAACATCTGAAACTTTATTAGTTTTCAACATTGTCTCAGCATGCATTACCTTCCTTTTTATCTTTTTTTGTTTCCTAAATAATAAGATCCATTGCATTCTTTTTAATTTCATTCTTCAGCACTATCTCAGTTCAACCACTTCCCACAGCTTCTCATTCTTTTTATTCTTAATCCATTCACTCTGCTAGAGGCTTTTGATTTTGCCCTCTTCACTTACTTCAGAGCATTCTTTTTTTAGTAAATAAAATGCCTCTTGTAATCTTAACTATTCCTTAACCATTCCTTCGATTACCTTCTTTTCTCTATGTACATATTAGATAATTTCTTATTTATATACACTTTTTCATCCACAATTTTTTTCAGTTCATCATCCCACAAAGCCTTCGTTATCTTATTTCACACTACTGTAACATCATTGGCACTTTGTAACGTTAATTATTTTAATCCTCAGCAGCTTCTGTATCATCCTTCCTTGTGCTCATTTTTCATATATTTATTCATATATTTCATTATATTTAATAAGGGTGACTGTGTATTAATACATTTTCACACACAGCTTGTATTTCTTCCCACTGTCAATTTCCTTTACTGAAGTTTCTTTCATTTTTTTCCTTTTCTGTCCTCCATACTATTTCCTCCCAAGATTCCCTCATGACCCTACCAAACACATCATGTGTCTCATAATCAGTCTTTTATGTCCCTTGAATTCGTTACTATTTTTCTTCAGTCGTTCATTACAAACACCAGATGAGTCAGTTACATTCACTTTGTCATGCATGTGGTAACTGAAGCAACATACTAAAAACAAACAAGCAACAAACCTTTTCTAAGAAGTTAAGAGTAGTCACAACAATCCCCATTTTCTTTCATTCTTGAGTCTCCCAAGTGATTCATTTACTTTCTCTGTACTCTCGTTTCATTCTCACCCATCCATTCATTCAAAGAATAACTTGCTTTGAGTGAATCATATTCATTCAAAACCTATCCCTGATTCTTTCATTACCATTATTCCCTGGACAGTAACATGCTATTATCAACAACCTATTAATTCTTACTTTCATACATGCCCACACTAATTTAGAAATCACAATTTCATACTTTGTGACATATACGTCACCTGTTTTTCTCATGAAGAAATGTTCAGTTCTTGGCACGTATTCATTCATTCCGCTTCACGAAAACTGAACACATTCCTTCATATCTGTTAGCTTTTCCCTCTTTGTCTTTACTTCACAAACACACAAATATATACCTCTTTCACATTCTTAATGTATGTTCTTTTTATTTTCCATTCGTAATCATCCTTAGTAACCTGGTTGTTTACCAAATAAGTCTGTAGATAAAATCTTCTGCTATTCATCATGGTGTTGCCTAATTGAGGCATTTGGATAACATTTGTCAGAGGAGACATATAGACTGTGTTTATAGTCTATATGTCTATATAGACTATGGTTCCCTATTTGGACCCATGTTGCACACAATTTTCTTTGCTAATGATAAGAACAGTAATGGTCAGTGTTGGCACTTTTTGCCCCTGGAATGCCACAAACATATCAAATCTCAGTTTTATCCCAACTATGCTTTAAAAAATCCTATGCAAGCTAGGATTTTAAATCTAATCTACAAGCCACTTGAGTTTCCATTAATGCAGATATAAAACAATAAATTGTGCCTAATTTGTAGTCATGCATTATGCTCTTTGATGTAACTTTACTGATGAAAGGTAAAGGTGTAAAATTTGAAGGTCTGGGTTGGTAATTTTAAAAATGGCAGTGTTAGTAACTTCCATTAACAAAAATGTCTGGATTCATATTCTGAATTTTTCTCCCTCTCCACTATGACCACTTCCACAAAGAGAGAATACAGAGGCAAAATAATCCAGATTGTCCTAATCCATGTGGGCCACTGAGAAATGTTGGAATGTAAGCAACTATTCTCTCTGTCACTCTCTGTCTCTCTGTCACTCTCTGTCTCTCTCTGTCTTTGTCTCTGTCTCTCTGTCTCTCAGTTTCTCTCTCTCTCTGCCTCTCTCTCTCTCTCTCTCTCTCTCTCTCTCTCTCTCTGTATGACTGTAGATCCCATGTAACTCATAAAAAGGTCAAGTTGCCTTCATGTCTATACAGTATACAGTATATATGTGTATGTGTGTTTGTGTATACACACAACACACACACACAAACACACACTTCAAATCTTTCTTTCAACACTACCAGCCATGAGCAAATAAAAAAGTGAGCTCATCAAACATAGGCATCATAGGGTTTGGTTTGGTTTGGTTTGGAAATGCCCTAAGTTTCACTCTACCTACCAATTTGAAAGCTAGCATGCTGGCCAAGAGAGTGGAGGAAGCATACATTTATATATGTTTGCTTCTTAAAAGGTTAAGCTAGAAAATAACAACACTTCTATAATTAACTAAAAAAAAGAGAGAGATTGGTCTAGTAAGATTGTTTTTTTGAGAAATGGCAGCTATCACCATTGACCACACTGTAACCCAGAGGGTTTTCCTCCCCTTAACCCCATTCATACACAGAGATTGAAGAGAAAACAGGATTTTCCATGCAGCCTCATTGCTATCTACCAGCCTCCACCTGGAAGATACAAAGAACAGCTAGAAGAGTTGTTGGCATAATTTGGAATCCTGCTTTATTTGAGTCCTGGATATGCATCTTTGAAGCAGTGCATATGCCATATATATATATATATATATATATATATATATATATATATATATAT
>WNWU01000003.1:1597574-1669185 GCA_012654045.1 Ptyas mucosa
ACCTTCACCCTCATCCGACACCCGAGCTACAGATATTCGCCACTATTGCATATCACATGAACTTTAGGCCTCAAATATTACTGCTATAATACAGGTAGTCCTCGTTTAGCAACCATCTCATACAGTGACTATTTGCAGTTCCAACAGTGATAAAAAATAACTTTAGGGCCAATTCTGACATTTAAGGCATTCTTCCAGATCCGTAAAGCAAAAGAAAACTGAGGTGAGATCATAAGCACAGTCATGGTTTCATTTAGTAATGTTTAACTTAACAACCAAGTTGCTGGTTGCAGTTGTGACTGCTAAACAAGGACTACCTGTATTGCCATTTAGAACTGATGCAGATGGAGCAACTCTTTATTTGTATGAAATAATATTTAGATGGCTGAACTCACATATTTGTGGCTTTTACTCCAATAATAGTTGCATAATAGTTGCAACCAATCCTGATTTGATCAAAGCAGTTAATGTAGCTATCTTAGCTAGTTCTATCAGTTTTTCCAGCCATTCATCTGTGGGGCAAAATTTTAGGGAAACATTTAAATGTATACAAACCTACTGCCATCCTCCCAGAGGGAATGGAGAGGACCATGCCCTGACAATTATACATTATTCATGCTGATATCAGTAGCTACTGTGGCTTCCTTACTCAGCCCCTCTGATTCTCTGCTACTCTCTTTGGTGAGTGAGTAATTTGCTTCCTAATTTATATTTTTATCAGAGCACATATTTTACTCAGACATGACTCCTACCGAGTTCAGCAAGATTCACTTTTAGGGGAACATAAATTGGACACATCAAGCATTTTATGTACTGTGTTGCTACAGAGAATTCTGACAGTCAACAACAGAGACCTTTGAAAGTCTTAGCTGGTTGAATTTCTGAACTGACTTATGATATTATATCATTATGAATGGTACATATGCAAAGACAGTTAAGGAAGATGATCTTGACAGAGATACAATTTTAGGAATGGTTACCTAGCTAAAATGATGTATTTTTAAATCCAGAACTACAAGATAACATTCAGAAGCAACTCAGGCAGAGGCCTTCCTAATTGTCTGGGGTTTAACATGAAGGAGGAAGTATAACACGATCACACTCCCAATATTCTGTTATTATAGCCAATCTCAATAAAAATGGTTTTAACCTTTCTCTGGAATTGATTTCATGGTCTGGTCTGCCTAATGGGGCTGACCATATGAGTGTGTCCATTTATCATTCGTTATTTGTTAGAGCTCACTGTAGTGACTAAAGTGTTTGAAAGATAGTTAAGGGTTAAAATGTTAATGTGACAAAGTTATATCAAATTATATTTGGAAATATAATTTTGAATTTTTTTAAAAAAAATTGATTTATATGCCGCCCTTTTCTGGAGACTCAGGGTGGCTTACAATGCATTAAGCAATAGCCTTCATACTTTTGTATATTTATACAAAGTCAGCTTATTGCCCCCACAATCTGGGTCCTCATTTTACCCACCTTAGAAAGGATGGAAGGCTGAGTCAATCTTGAGCCTGGTGAGATTAGAATTTGCAGTAATTGCAGGCAGCTGAATGTTAATAACAGTGCTTTAAAAGCACTGCTTTAGTCTGCTGCACCACCAGGCTGGTGGACTGCATTTTATACATTTTTCTGCTTTTAAGTATACAGTGCCCAGAGTCACTCTGAGTGTAAGGAGATGGTACCTAAATTTGACTAGATAGATAGATAGATAGATAGATAGATAGATAGATAGATAGACAGACAGACAGACAGACAGACAGACAGACAGCTAGATAACCAGTAGTTAGATGGATGGATGGATGGATGGATGGATGGATGGATGGATGGGCTGGGCAGATAGAAATCTAGAATATTTCAATCTATGAAGAACTTTGGATATTGACCTTGGGCTGCTCTGAAAATATGATTATGTATTTATGAACAATGCTTATGCCTAAAAGGCACCTTAATTAAATTTGCCAGTTCTCAATCTTTGAATTATATTTCAACTGAAAGAGAGGCAAGTTGTAACATTATAATTCCACATGGGTTAGGTTTAATTGGTTATTTTGAAAACAGAACCATAATGTTGATATTGATCAAAGTTATATAATTTTAATTATCTCATATATTTTGTTGTGGTTTTTTTCTTTTTCCTTTAATATATAGGTTTATAATTAGATTTTTCATTTTCATTTTTGGTGTTTTTTTCCCCCTCCTCTTTTTGAGTTAGTTTTTAGCCATTCCCCCAGGGACAACATATCTTTTTTATTATTATTCTTGTTTGTTTGCTTGTTTTTTTTCCCTAAGATTTTTCATTGCTTTTGTTTTCCCCCACTATGTAGTTCTTTCTATATAAGACAGTCAATTTCTCTTTTATAATACTTTATAATGCAATTATCATAGAGTTATATTACTTAGTTTATGTACAATAGTACACATTAATAACTATGCTTTTAAAGAAATGTTAATTATAATATTTTAATACAGTTTAATAAAATTATATTTTAAAAAGTATAACTAAGAATGAGGATCTAAAGCAAGATTATTCTAGGTTAAATGAAACATACGGTAGTGTTACTAATACAATTTGACCTATGTTCTACAACTGATATTTTTCTACTCCTCTGTTAGCTACAACATAATAATAACAAAGATTCCTTTGAGCTGAACTCAGTTTCTGGTGACTGTATCTATTTGACTTCTTTTGGCAATATTACCTTGGTGGCTTGTTACTGCCTTCTTTTGAAATATTTTTTGACTTCCCAGTTTAGCCAGCAGCCCTGGATATCCCAAGAGGTTCCAAATCCAAATATTCAATCAGCCAGGGTTGACTGAGCTTAAGTTTTGAGATTTTGGGAAAATCAACCATGGTTAGACAGGTTCTTCCAGGAGCCAGTCAAGCAGAAATAGCTTCTTCAATCATCTGCAGAAAGGAAGAAAAGACAGAGCTTAAGAGTTTAGTGAAAAATAAGGAAACAGTAAAAAGTAGATGGTTTTGGTGGAACACTCATGTTTCGATGAGAAATGCTGTGATACGATTATTGTAGGTGTGCTGACTCACTGGGGGTTTCCAGATGAATGACTCATGGCAGAGATGTCACAATTAGAAGAGCTGCAGACACCTTCTTCTAAATACCTTGGGCTGGGAAGAGGCTTCTTAGAATGGTTGAAATCCAGGAAGCAAAAGTTATTACAAATGCAGAATTGGACTGTACTCCAGCTCCAGGATTGCAAAGAAAACACTGGTCTTAACTGCTGCAGTTTTAAATGCAAATCAGCTGCCCTGCCAATATTGTGGCTCACAGAGATCTAAGCTGCTTTTCATTCCAAGAGCACAAAGTGACAATCCGAAATCCCAGGGGTGTCAAACTCAAGGCCCGCGGGCCGGATTTGGCTTGCGGGGTGCTTAGATCTGACCCATGGGGCCGCCCTGAAACATCGAAGGAGTGGCCAGCGGTGCCTCTGCCACTGAAAACGGAGCTCAGGAGGGCCATGCACGGAACTTAGGAGCTCTGTTTTTTGGCGGCGGCAGCCTGCAGCACTCTGCTAGTGAAAACAGAGCTCGGATGGGTGGCACGTGGCCCTCCTGAGCTCCCTTTTCACTGGCAGAATGGTGCAGGAGCAGCCAAAAACAGAGCTCGGGACTGTGGGATCCCAGTGCCTTGGGAGCTCGAGGGTCAGGTTGGCCCTCCACTGCCTAGGGCAGTGATGGCTAACCTTTTTGCCATCGTGTGCCAAAAGCGGGGGGAGCGCGGTGGGGTCACACGCATGCGTGCCCACATCCATAATTCTATGTGCCCTGTCCCCCCATGCTCCCCCTGCTTTTGGCATGAGATGGCACAGTCGGTCCAGTAGGCCCATTTTTTGCTCTCCTCAGGCCCCAGAGCCTTTCTAGGAGCCTGGGGAGGGCAAAACGGCCTTTCCCACCCCCCAGAGGCCCTCCAGAGGCCGGAAACAGTGTGTTTCCTGACTTCTGGTGGGCCCAGAAGGCCTGAAAATCAGCTGGGTGGTGCATGCATGTGTGCCGGAGCTGAGCTTGCGTGCCCACCGATATGGCTCCACGTGCCACCTGTGGCACCCGTGCCATAGGTTCGCCATCATGGGCCTAGGGCTCTGGACAGCCTGCACCGCCATCCTCTGCGTTGCCTGAGAGGGACAGAGTGGCTCCTCTGGAGGACAAGGGTTTGGCACTCTCCCTGGTCTCTCCTTTCTCCACTGGAGACAATGGATTCCCCCAGCCCCCCCCCCAAGTCACCACAGGCACCCCTGACATGAATGATGTCGATCTGGCTACACCCACACTGCCCCCCCCCCAAGGTCAAACACAACCCTGATGCAGCCCTCAATGAAATCGAGTTTGACACCCCTGCGATACCGCATTGAACATGATGACTAAGCATTCATACCATTGGTCTGTTAATCTGAGATTTCTGCGGCTCCATTCCAGAGAAAGTTCAACAAGAACTAATCACATTTTTACTAGGCCCTACATCAATCACTCAATCAGATTGTTTCAAACTAATGCCTATGCTTCACTGAACACCATGTGGAAAGTATTATTAGGTGAATGTGCTCCTTTTTACATCAGCCACTTAATGTCACATGTTTGTTAGGTTTGATAGCATAAGTAATTTAAATGTCAGTCATTCCATTGGGATCCTAGGAACAAGAATATCGCTGTTATCATTCTTAGCTGCAACGCGAGGAGTATTGTTAGCATAAATGTACCATAAAAATTAAGAAATAGATTTTTAGTAAATCAATTTTTGTAAAAATAGTAGGCATTAGACAGCAAATTTTCTGGATCCCCTGACACTAATGTGAAGTCAATGCAGCATCTGTCTCCTGCCTTATTAATCACTAAAATCGATGTCCCAAATGTTTTTTTTAAACCATTCTTTTAAAATACTGCTACTGCTACTACTGCTTGTGCAATATTACTACGACTACTAAGTTATATGATCCCAAGAAATCAGATTTATGCAGGCATTTTTTTTCAGTGATTCGGTAATAGGTTTAAGTTTGAAGAAGCAGGATAGGCATAATATTGATGCGGTTGAACTTTAGTGTTGGAGAAGACTCCTGAGAATACGATGGATAGCTAAGGAAACAAAGAAATGTATTATTGAACAAATCAAGCCAGAATTTGTCCTCAAAGCACCAAGGACTAGACTCAAATTGTCCTACTTTGAATATATTATACAAAGATCTAACTGGAGGAAAGGTGGAAGGAAAGAAAAGATTATGACCAGCAGCAAGATGGATGGATTAAATTACAGCAGGATGCACCATTGGAAGGACCAAGTTGGGAGCAGAGTATCCTGCAGAAATCTACTTGTGAAGACTAAGAGTTGATACAAACTTAAGGGCAATCAATCAATCAGTCAATCAATTAACCAATCAGATTCTAAAATAAAGCATCAAGCTACAGCATTGTCTTTTTGCTTCTGCTCTTGACCTCACAGAAAACTCAAGAGTTTCTTAGGAATTATAATATGTGGCTGCTTTGATGGTCATACAGTGAGGATCATAAGCGGTTGCATAAATTCTACGCCTACTTGCTGGCTCCCCATCATGAGCCACATTGCACCACCAGCCCTACAAAGGCAGGAAGCCTTAGTGAAGGAGTACAACAAAATTATGAGAAACCCACTTCTTCCTGTGCATCAGAGGTGGGTTTCAGCAGGTTCTGACCAGTTCTGGAGAACTGGTAGTGGAAATTTTGAGTAGTTCCGGGAACTGGTAGTAAAAATTCTGACTGGCCCTGCCCCCATCTATTCTCTGCCTCCCAAGTCCCAGCTGATTGGGAGGAAATGGAGATTTTACAGTATTCTTCCCCTGGAGTGGGGTGAGAATGGAGATTTTGCAGTATCCTTCCCCTGCCATGCCCACCAAGCCACACCCACAGAACCGGTAGTAAAAAATTTTGAAACCCACCACTGCTGTGCACGCTCACCTTCCTCATCTATCAACTGGCAGGCTTAAATCCAGGAAGCCCTCTCTGACACTTGCTCAACAGCTGTCTAACAACTTTGACATCAACACACTGTGGAAAGCCAAATGGGCTGCTGAACGCCCAGGTACAGGCAGTTACTTAGATGTCCCTACACAAAAGGTGCCAGGTTTCGACCTTCCTCGCCAGCATTGGTCAACTCTGAACAGGATTTGTATCCAACATGGTGTCTGCCAGGACTCATTGTTTAAGCAGGTTCTTGTCTTCTCCCCACACTGTGACTGTGGTGGTCCTTGACAAAATATCCACCACATTGTGTCTGAACCAGGGGTGGGTTTTAAATTTTTTTACTACTGGTTCTGTGGGTGTGGCTTATTTTGTGGGCGTGGCTTGGTGGGGGGGTTAATGTGACTGGGTGGACGTGGCCAACTCTTTTTTTTCTTTTAAAAGCATTATTTCTACAACCTTAAGAGGTTGCAGAACAAAAATGCTTTTAGAAGCTTCTGACAATCAGGCAAGTCATCTGGGATTGCCAGAGGCTTTTAAAGGGATTTTTTTCCCTACAACCCCCTCAGCTGAAGAGGTTGCAGAAAAAATGTTTTCAGAAGCCTCTGAAGATCCCAGCTGAGGCGCGCGATCATCAGAGGCTTTTTAAAAAACTTTTAAAAGCATTTTTTTCACCCTAAGAGGTTGTAGAAAAAATGCTTTTTAAAGTTTTTTTAAAAAATCCTCTGATGAGGTGGGCTGGGTAAGCAAGTGGCGACCAGGCTGGGGACCGGTTCGGTGGCATGGCCAGCTAATGTTATTACCGGTTCTCCGAACTACTAAATTTTTTTACTACCGGTTCTTGTGAACCGGTGCGAACCAGGAGCAACCTACCATTGGTCCAAACGTCCATTAAGAGCTTACACCAGCCCAATGTCTGATTTTTTTTCAACATAGACCACCCTGTCCTTAAATGGCTGGGTGGACTGGACATTAACATTTGAATTACTATAAGTCCATATATTTGCCATAACTTCCCAACTTGTTTCTTTCACTTTTGAGAAGTAGGGTCTGGACCTCTATTGATGGTTACTTATTCTTAAAAAAAACAAAACAAGTACCAGGTACTGTGGTCTTTGCAGGTCAAAATGAGATGATCCCAATGCTGGTTTAAGGAGCCTGGTTTAGCTCAGCAGACTAAAAAGCATAGTGATCAACACCAGCTGTCTGCAATTACTGTAAGTTCGAATCTCACCAAGGCTCAAGGTTGACTCAGCCTTCCATCCTTTCAAAGGTAGGTAAAATGAGGACCCAGATTGTGGGGGCAATAAGCTGACTTTGTATAAATATACAAAAGTATGAAGGCTATTGCTTAGCGCATTGTAAGCCGCCCTGAGTCTCTGGAGAAGGGCGGCATATAAATCAAATTTTAAAAAAAACTGCTGACATGGAATACAGCTCTATTTTCTTCTTATAATTAACCAAGAGGAACATACAGTTTTCCCCTTGTCCAATCTCTGTTTCTTTGAGAAACTTTTATTTTATTTTGTTGTTCCTAACGGCATGAGTAAAATGGTATCCATGTCAAGGTATTAGTGGAAGCACAGCTATCTTTTTTCCCATGGCCCAGAATGAATCAATGACTGGAAAGGCAAATATTGCTATAAGTATACAAATGGAGTTGAATCAATTTCTTTGTATTTATAATAATGGCACGAGTCCTTTTATGCCTATATGCTTTTACAAATCTACTTCCATAAGTCTATACCCAAGAGTAGGAAGTGTTCCAAACCTGGGATCTGGAAGTACATCAATTTCTGATTACCAGCAACCAACACAGTGCTCTGGTTGATTTATGGTACTAAGACAGGAATTTGGTTTTTTAAAAACCATGGTTATTTGAATAAGCATAGTGGTTTAATCCACACACAACAGACTCAGTCAGAGGCTGGCAGCTTTTTGGTGATTGTCAGCTGTTGTCAACATTTGTGGGGAAGGCAACAGTTTAATAGGGGAAGGCCGTAAGACAAATAAGGGAGGTTGTGGAACACCAGGGCTCTCCAAAGTTGGCAACTTTAAGACTTGTGAAATTCAACTCCCAGAATTCCCGAGCCAGCATGGAATTCCTGGCTGGCTGAGGAATTCTGAGAGTTGAAGTCCACAAGTCATAAAGTTGCCAAGTTTGGAGATCTCTGTGTTACACATATGCAAGCTGTGGCTTTTGGGAAACTCGGAAGTTGCTCTTCTCAGGGAATGAATCTGGGATTTTTTGTGTGTTTTCTCAAATCACGTGAAACCGATTTTAGGGATTATATTGCAATTTTTGCATGCTTTGCATTACATTGTAACTTTTGCATGCCTTGCAAGGAATGGTTTCTACACCTTCACTACTACATCAAACTGGCTCTTTGCTGTTTAGCGTTATAGATCCAGGGCTACAAAACTTGGAAGATGCTTGGAAGCATTTGGTCTATAAGAATCAGGGTTTCCCTAGCTTATGTTAATTTCAAATTAGAGCATAGCAGCCAAGTCAAGATTGTTGTCCCCAGTCAGATGGTAGAGGATGAGGTTAAGCATCTCGGATACAGGATGATGATCTTCCAGTTCAGGCCTTTGTGCAGGACTCTGGGTGACCTGTTTAAAGAGAGCTTTGCATGGCTGTTTGCTTTGGTTTTTTCAGTTCTTCCTTGGTGTCATCCTCATGCTGAGTCCTGGCCCATAGCCCAGACTCCTGCTTCAGGCAACTTAAGCACTGCACTTCCTGTTTCTCTTCTAATTGCAGTGGGAGGCCAGAACACTCTGCAGCTTGGAGTAACTGTTCTTTTATTAGTTTTTTTAAAAAAAATCAATACCCCCATACATGGGAGAGAAGAAGGGAGTAAGTTCTGTAATCAGTCTTCTGTGCTGGGCGGGAGGAACTGGGGGAAGAGTGAGAATAGGAACAGACTGACAAATATTGTTGGAACTGGTTGTTGCCTAATTTAAATAATAACGCTGGCTCTCTGTTGCACATAAAAGCTGAGCGATCTTACAAAAACACCAAATTCTCTGTCTCAAGGACTCTTCAGATAGCCACCTTTTGGGAGGCCAGGAAAAGAGTTACATTCTCAAAAACAAAAACAAAAATCCCTCCCAGAAAACTACAGGTCTGTATTTATTTTACATTACTTAAATGAAGCAATAGAGGGATCCCAGTGAGACAATGTCATATCTCACGCAAGGAAACAAAGAGAGTGGTTTTCCTTCCTACACATGGAGCATCTGCTGTCTCCCCAGGCATGTCCTTGCCCTATCCATCAGCTGTTTCCACCAGCTGTCTCAAAAGAAACGGTACTTGTTTCTCCGTGCCAATATGAATCCCTTCAGTGTCACCGGCAAGGTAGCCAGGATCAGTGAAAAATCGTCCGAAGTCTTGGAAAGGCTCAAAATGACCAAATTGTAACCCTGACTGGGATTTCATTAAAACAGGGAAATTTGTTAAATTAGAACCTGGCTTTCAACAAGAAGATTCTACATTACGGATTGAATATTGCTGTCTGTGATGACTGCCTTCCCCAATTGAAGCAACACATTTAAAAGTTGTTTTGGCTACATAGCGTTCTTCTTACCTCTTTGCTGTTTTTATATTTTAGGTCCCTTTGACACTGAATTGATAAAAGCAGGCATGGAATAGTGGTCAGCGTTATACTAAGACCTACCGTGTTTCCCCGAAAATAAGCCCTCCCCAAAAATATTAAAATGCATGTGCAGCCGATCCCCGCCATTTCCTCTGGTTAGGGTTAGGAAGACAGAGCTGGAAATTTATTTATTTATTTATTTATTGGTTCGATTTATATGCCGCCCTTCTCCAGAGACTCAGGGCAGCTTACAATGTGTTAAGCAATAGCCATCATACTTTTGTATATACCTGCTTAGTAAGTAAGTGCCCCCCCCAAAAGCGGTGTTCTTTTTTATACAAAGTCATCTTATTGCCCCCACAATCCGGGTCCTCATTTTACCTATCTCGGAAGGATGGAAGGCTGAGTCAACCTTGAGCCTGGTGAGATTTGAACTCGCAGTATTTGCAGGCAGCTGGCAGCTAAGTGCTACTTAACAGCACTTTAGTCTGCTGCACCACCAAGGCTCCTTCAGGTAAGATGGCAAGAGGAGCCCTGTCTTGCTCCACATGCCCCCAAATAATAAGACCTCCCCAAAAATAAGGCCAAGCGTTTATTTCAGGGTTCAAAAAAATATAAGACAGAGTCTTATTTTCAGGAAAATAGTAGTAAAACTAGATTCCAATCTTCATTCAGCTATAATAAAGCACATTGGGCAGCTTTCGGCCACTTATATTTTACTAAACCAAAGTTTGATTCATCATGGTTTGGAGAATATATTACATTTATATATCACAATGGATAGTTTCATTTAGCACTCTAAGCAAAATAAAGCATATCCCATTATAACTCAAGGCAGTAAATAAGCCTATTCGGCTTACTTCATTGGATAGAACACTATGTGGATAGTCTTGAACTCAGAAGAACAGAAAAACAGTGTTGGAAGGGACCTGGGAGATTTTTACTACTTCTGGATTTTACTGACGTGAATGGTCAAGGTGAAAACAAAGTTGCAGAAGCTAATGTAAATGGCTGACCAAGATTGCATATGTTGCATATCCTTGGTCTACAGCCATGATAGTGAACCTATGGCACGTGTGCTAGAGGTGGCATGCAGAGCCCTCTCTGTGGACACCCACACCATCGCCAGCTGCTCTTCTGGTTTCCGGCACGCACCTGCCAGTGGTAGGATTCAAATTTTTTTACTACTTGTTCTGTGGGCATAGCAGGGGAAGGATACTGTAAAATCGTCATTCCCACCCCACTCCAGGGGAAGGTTACTGCAAAATCACCATTTCCTCCTGATCAGTTGGGACTCGGGAGGCAGAGAATAGATGGGGGCGGGGCCAGACAGAGGTGGTATTTACCGGTTCTGTGAATTACTCAAAATTTCCGCTACCGGTTCTCCAGAACTGATTAGAACCTGCTGAATACCACTTCTGGCACCTGTGTGCCTGCCAGCTGATCTTCGCCCGTGCCAGAGCCCTGGAAACCTGAAGACTAGCTGGCATGCATGCCGGCCAGCTGGTCTTTGAGTTTCCAGGGCTGCGGTGCACACACACACACACGCACACATACATTCCGGTTTGGGCACTCGGTGCCGAAAAGGTTCGCCATCACTGGTCTACAGGTATTCATAGATGCCTAATTTTGGGCTAGTCAAGAGAATTGACTCTTGTGGTCATCAGAAGTGGTAGAATGTAGCCTGGATTCAAAGGAGGGAGGGGCTGAATTCCAGAGGATAAGAGACAGCAAAGTTTAGATAGCTTGGTCGGGAGGAAGAGCAACTCTCTGGAAATACTGAGAATATATCTTTAATGATGCAAGTAGTTTCCTTTAGTTGGGCAAGATTTCTGTCTATGGTTAAGGAACAATAGAGGAAACTGCTTTGAAGTAATTCAGAATGTCTTCCTTGGTTTTTGGAGCCTGACATCAGATTTATAAGATTAGATATACATGTTTGAGTTTTGACCAGTATAAATAATAAAAATATACTTCCCCATGCATAACATTTTCATTATTGGTTGAAAGTTCCCAATGTTTGAGTTGTTTTCTTATGTTGCACAGTTAAAGGCATTAAATGTGTTGCCCAAGGTCATCTGCAAATGACTCTGGAACAATGCCTTTGTTAAACAGCTGTTGCTATCTTGTCACATTACTATTCTTAGCCAATCCATTTTGGAAAACAATTGCAGACATTGATCATCGTATGTAAAAAGTATCTGGATGTTACCATTATTTAACAGTCCCTTTATCAAAAAGGGTTGAAGCTGCTGTTCCTCAGCTGCCACGCACAGGCCGCTCAGTTGCTAAACATTTTACATGTACATGGTATCCCCACATTAATACATTTAATACTTATTAGGAAAAAGAATCTTCAGTTGGGGCCAAATGGCATTTGTTATTACCCAGTTACTGGTCAAAACCCACATTTTTCGTGTTACCTTTCATTCCCAGCCATATTCCTCTCAAACTTGAAGTTTCAGTAAATTATAGTAAAAAGGAAAGAACATAAGAGCAAATGAAAATTTAGCCATCTATATTCCTCTCAAAAAAGAAGAATGCAACCTTCTAAGATCCCAAAAGATCTCTCCCTATAAAGCCAAGAGACAAGTCATGAATGAGATGGCTTACATAAGAATATAGATTTGGTTAGTTTGATAAATTTTAGCCAGTTTGGTCTAATGGTTAAGGCATCGAACTAGAACAGTGATGGCGAACTTTTTTGCCGTGGTATGCCAAAAGTGGGGAGAGTGCAGGGGGGGCCCACACCCATAATTCAATGTGCCCCACACCCTGCGCGCATGCCCCACCCCTGTGCTCCCCCCACTTTTGGCACGCGATGACATGGGCTTTCTTGGAGCCTGGGGAGGGCAAAATCGGCCTTCTCCACCACCTTGGAGGCCCTCTGGAGGCCGGAAACGGCCCGTTTTCTGACTTCCGGTGGGACCGGAAGGCCTGTTTTTTTGCTCTCCCCAGGCTCCAGAGACTTTCTAGGAGCCTGGAGAGGGTGAGGATGGCCTTCCCCACCCCCACAGAGGCCCTCCAGAGGCCGGAAACAGCCCATTTGCTGACTTCCGATGGGCCCAGAAGGCCTGAAAATCAGCTGGTCAGCAGGCCCATGCGTGCTGGAGCTGAACTAGGACAATGCTCACATGCCCACTGATATGACTCCGCGTGCCACCTGTGGCACATATGCCATAGGTTCGCCATCACAGGACTAGAAAGTGGGAGACCATGAGTTCAAGTCCCACCTTATTCATGAAAGCCAACTAGAGTCATGTGGTTCCTTTTGTGACCTTCTGATAAGCAAAGTCAATGGGGAACCAGATTCATTTAACAGCCGAGTTACTAACTTAACAACTGCATGATTCACTTAACAACTGTGGCAAGAAAGCTCGTAAAATGGGGCAAAATTCACTTCACAAATGTCTCAGCAACAGAAATGTTGGACTCAATTGTGGTTGCAAGTCAAGAGCTACCTACATTGGTTTCCCAACACTATGGAAAGGATATATTTGATTTTTTCTCCTACATAAATATTCTTGATTTGTAATTTAAGTGATATTTTGGATAATATTGGATTAAATCTACTGTTATCTGACCCTGGCAAAATCATAGCATCTCCAGAATACAATCACACATATAATGTCCTTGTTGGTAAGTCTGGCTTCAGGCCTGGCTACAGCACGGAAACTTTGGTCACACTGATAGATGATCTCTGGCGAGCCTGAGATGGGGGTCATTCCTCCATCTTGGTGCTACTTCACCTCTCAGCGGCTTTCAATACCATTGACCATGGTATCCTTCTGGGATGACTAAGGGAGTTGGGAGTGGGAGGCACCGTGTTACGGTGGTTCTCCTCCTATCTCTCTGGTCGGTCACAGTTGGTGTTGGTAGGAGGACAGAGGTTGACCTCTAGGCCCCTCGTTTGCAGGGTGCCTCAGGGCTCGGTCCGCTCCCCCCTCCTATTTAATATCTACATGAAGCTGCTGGGTGAGATCATCCGACAATACAGGGTGAGATATCAGCAGTACACTGATGATACCCAGCTGTATAACTCTACCCCACGTCAATTCAGTGATGCAGTGGATGTGATATGCCAGTGCCTGGAGGCTGTGAGGGTCTGGATGGGAGTCAACAGGCTCAGACTTAACCCAGACAAGACCGAGTGGCTGTGGGTACTGCCTCCTAAAGACTATGTTGACTGTCCATCCTTGGTTCTGGGGGAAGAGAAATTGTCCCCCTCAGAATGGGTTCGCAATTTGGGTGTCTTCCTAGACTCACAGCTAAGATTAGAGCAACATCTGACAGCTGTGGCTAGGGGGACCTTCGCACAGGTTCGCCTGGTGCACCAATTGCAACCCTACTTGGATCGGGAGGCTCTCCTCATGGTCACTCATGCCCTTATCACCTCACGGTTAGATTATTGCAATGCGCTCTACATGGGGCTACCCTTGAAAAGTGTTCGGAGACTACAGTTGGTCCAGAACGCAGCCACGCGAGCTGTCGGTGCACCTAGGTACACCCACATTACACCAATTCTCCGCAAGCTGTACTGGCTCCCTATTGGTCTCCAGTCACAATTCAAGGTGTTGGTTATTACCTTTAAAGCCCTACATGGCTCAGGGCCAGGGTAACTTCAAGACTGCCTTCTACCGCATAACTCCCAACGACTGGTAAGATCCCACAGAGTTGGTCTCCTCCGGGTCCCGTCAGCTAAACAATGCCGGCTGGCGGGCCCGCAGGGGAGGGCCTTCTCTGTGGCTGCCCCAACTCTCTGGAACCAGTTACCTCCTGAGGTCCGGATCATCCCAACACTATTGGCCTTCTGAAAAGCGGTGAAGACCTGGCTTTTCCGGCACGCCTTGGGCCGTTGATCTTGCTCTTGCGATCCGGTGAGATCCGGCCATGAATGGTGTGAATGAGTTTTAATGTTTTTAATGTTTTTAATTCTTAAATGTTTTTTATAATGATTTTAAATGCATTGTGAGCCGACCTGAGTCTTCGGAGAGGGGCGGCATACAAATTGAATTAAATAAATAAATAAATAAAATAAAGCAAGGCAGGCAGAGAATGAGAATAATAGTTATTAAAAAATCACCTTCCAGCAGGATTTCTCCATTGAAACAAAGGCCTTCTGCAGATAGATCAAACATTTCCACTTACTGGCGGCAAAATTCAGATCAGACCTACAATTAATGTAACTGCATTTATGAACTTGAAAACGTCCAGCAGATGCCCTTTTAGACAATTCTGCTGCACGAAAGCTTTCTAACTTTTGCTCACATTAGCCTAGCTGCACAAAATCCACTTTAAGACAATTTCACACCACCGATTTTACACTCCATATACTGTAATCCATGTTTGCCGCATAGTTAGTGGGTCACAATGTTTTGAAGTCTTACGAACCTTTGCTGTGTGTGGAGAAAGTCTTACTCTTCTGCACAAAACCAACATTTTATGCTATATTTAAAAAAAAATACAATTCACTGCCATTAAGATACATTTGGAAGCAACCGTGGCTTGAATTATAGAGAAGACAAATACTTCAAACCTTAGTAAAAGTAAAATGTCTGCATTTCAGCCAGCAGTGAATGTTGTATAGCACTGCAATATATATATATATTTACCAATTTAAAATAAAGTCCTACAGAACTGGATTTCAATATTTAGTTTTAACACGAAATTCTTTTCTGAAGAAAATCCACACCCATCAGATTCCATCTCATATTATGAATTTCTTCTTTGCTTTATGTTTAGGTCGATTGAAAAAGGAATATATGAATAGCAAAAAAAAAAACAAAAAAACCCCCTGATGTAAAGTTTTTAAATGCTGGCACTAGGATTGCCGATACAATGTCAGCAGGAGCAAGCTTTTTCTGAGGCTTGTCATGCCCTGCCTCACTTTATTTCTTTCATTTAAACAATCTTTTTTATTTTAAACTAAAAAGATTAAAAAGGGAATTGGTGAATGTGAGAGATTGGGAGTCACAAAAACATAACTTAAACTATTTCTATTGAATAGATTTATGGCTTAATTCCTAGCATAACAAAAACAGAGGTTGCAATTGCCTTAACGTAATAAAAAAAATGTTAAAATATGTTTTATTTCCATGGTTGCTTTTATTAAAAATAATATTTTAACATTTGAATATATATTCAAAACTTGATCATGCCTCTAGAGATTTTTAAAATATTCTTATTTTGAACTGAATTATTTTTAACCAACTTAAACTTACATAGAGAAATGTCATCCTAAGTCTCCATATGATCTAATATGCTCCCAGGTTTTCTAAGTTTTATATTAATAATAAAAATTAGTCACTAATTTCTATCAAGTCTTCTATTCATATGTATTAGATCATGCTGTTTGGTCTAATTTAAATAGCAAAAGGAACTAATGAAGGCATAAGCGTTTGCCATTTCTATGTAAATTTCCAGTAGAGTTATGAGAGGAAAAAACCCTTAAGCACAAGAGAGAGAGATGAGAGATAATTTATATAAAGACCAATAAATTGTATCCCTTTTAGCATTGAACTAAAGTTATGTGTAGAAATAAAAGGCACTTTGTAATGATACATCACTGAAAGATGGCAAGGAAAGTATGAAAAGGAGAAGAACATAGAATATAGAATCATAGACCTGGAAGGGACCTTGGAGGTCTTCTAGTCCAATCTCCTGCTCAAGGAAGGAGCCTTATATCATCCCATTCAAACAGTTGTCCTGCCTATTCTTGAAAACTCCAGTGATAGAACACCCACAACCTGAGGAAGCAAACTATTCCATTGATTAATTGCTCTTGCTGTCAGAAAATCTCTTATTTCTCCTAGGTTGGTTTTCTCTTTAACAAGCTTCCACCCATTAGTTCTTATCCTGACCTCTAGAAATGAGAAAGTCTTACAGTTATTGGGGGTGGGGAGGGCACAGGAACATCAAAAGCTGTCATCAACTGTTAGGGTTTGGGTAGGGAAGAACAAGGGATGCGGTGGCTTGGTGGCTAAGACGCTGAGCTTGTCAATTGAAAGGTCGGCAGTTCAGCGGTTCGAATCCCTAGTGCCGTGTAACGGGGTGAGCTCCCGTTACTTGTCCCAACTTCTGCCAACCTAGCAGTTCAAAAGCATGTAAAAAATACAAGTAGAAAAATAGGGACCACCTTTGGTGGGAAGGTAACAGTATTCCGTGCGCCTTTGGCGTTTAGTCATGCCGGCCACATGACTATGGAGACGTCTTCAGACAGCGCTGGCTCTTTGGCTTTGAAATGGAGATAAGCACCTCCCCCTAGAGTCAGGAATGACTAGCACATATGTGCGAGTGGGACCTTTAGAGTCTCTGGTTCAGAAACAGCACCCCTCACCACCATGACATGCAATGTTCCACTGAATATTTGGGTCAGACGTTCATTTCCCATCAATCAAAAAGGAATAACTTCTATGAACACTGGATTTTTAGGAACGATAGGACAGTATGCAGAAGCAATTATAGTGTGGACACAATGACAGAAGAAATTGTAGAGTCAATTGAAACGCACATATGTTCTTAGAGAACATACATCCCTTCCTCACAATACCGCAACATGAGTTTACAGATCTGATACAATTGTGTTCCTCCTCTTTCCATATCGAGAGGTGAGCGCTATCCCTTGTGCAATCAAAATG
Source organism: Ptyas mucosa (assembly GCA_012654045.1). NCBI lineage: Eukaryota > Metazoa > Chordata > Lepidosauria > Squamata > Colubridae > Ptyas > Ptyas mucosa. Next base: position 1,614,755 of record WNWU01000003.1, read on the forward strand.
GTATTACAGAGAGGGATGATAAAAATTGGGGGAACGTCATGATGTGCACAAGCAGAAAAAGCTGAGGAAACAAAGTCAAACCATGGTTGAATCCTGCCCTCCCCACTCAATAGCCCACTGAAGCTGATGTTCAGTAGTTATGGAATGTACACTGTTGGTAAAACAAGATATTTATATCCAGCAGAAATAGAATAATTCATGAAGATGTCTGGCTGATTAGAACAAAAACTGGACATAATTCACATTCCTATATTTTCTTGAAGATCTATTTGTTTTCCTATAGTTGCTTTAGCCTATGACCAAGAAGCAATGTGAAGAGTTTTGCAACATATATTTATTCATAAATATTAATGACAAGTTTAGACAGTAAATGGAAAGATATACATTATTTTTTTTTTACTTTTCCCTAATAGAGAATTAACCTTTCTACACATTTTAAAAAGCTCAATTATCACACCATTAGCTGTAAAGTACCTGTAAATGGTTTACTTAAGGCAGAAAATGATTGGCATCAACATTAGTGTTTGATTTTCTCCTTATATTGCATTAATTTTTACATTTTGGCAGAGTTCTGAAAATTGTTTCTGTGAGGTTCCTTGTACCACTGGCACCTCTCGTAATGTAGAACAGGCTTCCTGTATACACTGGACTTCTGACAGGTTTAGGTTGGTTACTTCTTACATGCTAGTGAATATGGTAGGAAATACTATTCAGCCTGAGTAACTGGTTGGAATTAGAACAGCTTTTACGTATATTTTGAAATGAAGGAAGCTCAGAGAATCCATTTGATGTTCTTTTTACTAGATTTTACCAACTGGTTGCTCAGTTGATGCAGAGCCCAAGTACGCACTCACTGCGTGGATACAATGCAGAAAAAGTGCCACTGGTTTATTTATTTACTCTCTATGGACTCTTCATTATTAGAACAGCCATGTCCTGGTTCCTATGGCAACGGCTACTCAGCGGCAGATTCCATCAAAATACAAGAGCAGGCTAAGAAAAGGGAAACAAAAGAATGTTAAGAGTTTGAGGCTCTCTTTTTTTCTTTCATTCTCTCTCTTTTATTTCTTTCATTTCTTTAAAAAAAAACCTTTCATTTTTTAAAAAAAGATGAATTTTTACAAATTTTAAGAGAGAAATAATGCAGAACACTGACAATAATTTCATTAGCCCAAAGTTCTGTTGGCTTCCAGCTCAAGTGTGTAATTTTTTTCATCTTATTGGTTGTATTGGTACTTTAGTCTCTCTGAGTGCAAATACAGTTTGGGGAAGTAATGTGGCCATGTTGATGGTAACAAACGATCATTTGTGTATTTAGTGACTCTGAAATCATCCTTTGAAGGAGCTGATGTTCTTCCTTGTTCTAGAGTCTTGCGTATGAGAACTACCATATCTCTCCAACTGATAAGAAGTACGAGAAAAAGAATCGGAACCTGCTGACCTTAAGATGGGTGGAGGACAACAACTTTGTGTCTGTGTGTGTTTGTGTGTGTAAGGTAGAGCACTTGCTGGAATTCATGGGTGGTTCCTTTACCTTCTACATAACAAATCTTTCTCAACAAGGCTTTGAGAGTTTGGTTCTTGAGATTAACAACATGCAAGTCCAGGTTTGTAGTAGAGAAGTCTGACTTGGTCTCCAAATAGCCTTTCTTTTAATAGATGTATGAGATATGGAACTAAATGTATAGGTCAATTTAGAGTGTTTGCCTTTTTTGTTATGATGGAAAAGGGGAAGTGGTCTAGTGGTTAAGGTACCAGCCTAGAAACTGGGTGACCATGAGTTAAAATCCCACCTTAGCCTAGAATTACCTTGGGCCAGTTATTCTCTCTTGTCCCAACCCAACTCACAAGATTTTTGTGAAGAAAATAGGAGGAGGAGGAAGAATAGCCTTGAGCTATTTGTAAAAATAATAAAAGTGGGATGTAAGTCAATAAATAAAACATACACTTTGCCTGGACCTCCTGAAATAAAGGTGGAATATAAATCCAACAAACTAATAGTTGTGTAACATCTCAACGATTCAAATTGTGGGCTTAGTGTTTACATTCTGAATTACAATTGATGTTTTAGTTCATATATGGTATCTACTTTTGTCACATAGGATCTGAAAATGGGAAATTAAGTTTGCACTGAAGCTGTTAACTGTGGAAGAAAGAATGGCAGAACCTGGGGGTGGAGTGAAAAGAAGGACTAGCCTAGAATCCCTATGTAGCTACAGAGGAATTAATTCCATGTTGAGAGCCATTGACCCTTACTTAACTCTAACCTGGGGATGTCCATTATCTGAGAAGATTCTTCTGCATAGACTTTTAGCAATAAATCAGCTTCATATGTGGACCTTGTGCGTCACACCTGACATTAACTTTCCTGTTTTTCTTTTTAAAAAGGAGAGAAGAGAAGCTAAAAATCCCAGTCTTGCTTCCTCTAGAACAGGGATGGCTAAACTTTTTGTGATTGTGTGCCAAAAGCGCACACACGAATGACAGCACGTGTGTGCCGCATCCATAATGCAATGCGTGCTTGATCCCCGTGCGTAGTCCACCTCCCTGTGCGTGTGACCCCCCCCCGTGCTCCCCCTGCACCCTGTTTTGGGCCTAGTAGGCTTCCCTGCAGCCTCCTGGAAGCAAAAACGGGCCGTGGGGGGGGCTGTGGTGCCCCCCACACCCTGTTTTGGGCCTAGTAGGCCTCCCTGCGCTTATAACCCATAATGCAATGCATGCATAACCCCCCCTGCGCCCCCGACCATCCACACATGTGCGTGTGACCCCCCCACTGCCCCTGCCCTCGGTCATGCACATGCATCTCACGCATGCGCCTCCCCATGCACGGCAGAGACCTGAAATTCAGCTGACTGGTGGGAGACGCACACGCATGCGCGGTGGAGCTGAGCCGGGGTGACGGCTCGCATGCCTGCAGAGAGGGCTCTGCGTGCCACCTGTGGTATGCATGCCATAGGTTCACCATCACGGCTCTAGAACTTATATACTAAGTTCATTGCTTAGTGGCCAAAAGATTGCTCACTTCTGGTAACATAGTTCTATGGCAGTTTGTCTCTATAAAGGCAAGGTTGGATCTGTACATTAGCATGAGGGTGGAGCTGCAGGGCAGGATAAAGAAAAGTCAAAATGGCAGATATGCGATCGAAACACCATCTGTTTGGGGTGTATGTGTGTGGGTGTGGGTGAGAGAGAAAGACATGTGTGACACACATAAGAAATAACAGCACTTTGATCCCAGCATTGCAGCTGTCATCTTAACTTTTTTTTTAAAGTAACCCCCTCCTCATTAGTTTCTATCAAAAAGAGATCAAGGCAGATTTTTCTATCAAGAGAAACGAGGATAATTCTTCAGCTCTCCTTTGTGTTGCCCATATTTAACAGATACTGTTTCTGTTTTCAGGCAATATATTACTTACATACTGTAATAAGTAGCAGCTTCTTAAGCATTCCCCAATGCACAATTAAAATCCAGCCAGAAGTCTTAGAAAGAAAGAGGTGTATTTTTAAAAAACAAAAAACAAAAGACACCATTGCATCACACTGCTTTTCAAAATAATGGTGTTCTACTCATTTTCCCGGCCCTTCTCCAGCAGAGCTTTACATTATGGTAAATAATTTTGAAGTTCAGAGAATTGGATGTTTAATATCTTTGAGACAAGGTGTGTACAGCTTCCTCTTTTCCCCACCACTCAAAGTTATGCATCAAAATCAGTGTTGTGCTTTCCTGATGCTCTGTGTGGAACTGGGTAGGTCAACCTGACCTTGTGTGTTATCCAGAGTTGTCTCCCTCGATTGTCATGGACACAACATTACTTGGCTGGCTGAGCAATAGATTTTTTTCAGCTTAGTTCACTAAACAGAACACGAGCAAATCTTCCTTGCTCAGGATTTCCAGCAATGGGATCAATCACATTCAGCAAGTTCCTTACATATTTCTGGAACATCTGTCATCAGCCTAGAGGTTGCTCTTTTTCCACAAACAATTTTTTTAAAAAAATAAGAATCAGCCGGCCTGCTGTGCCTTTAGTTGTATAACCAACTCCTTGAACTTTGTAATAAGTACAACCCTTATTTCATAGATAGATTGGCAGATGACTAAGATGGCAGGGATCAAACCCACTTTATTTTCTATGTAAAAACAAACTAGACAAAAGTCAGGATTGGGTAGGTCAGTTCCATCCAACTTGAGGTGGTGGTGATATAAATAAATTCATTTTCAAACTTTGTAAACTGGTAACCTAGGTTAATCTTTCAAATATTTGAAGACTATGATGCAGGTTTTCCTTTACGGGAAAGCCACTCTACATAACATATTTTTGCTTGTGAGTTCATCGAAGCCTGGCATTCCAAAAGCAATTCCATCAACAGACGCCTTGGGCTACAACCAGCCTACAAAACCCTCAGAACCCAAATCAACCACTCAGCCAACCAAAGACAGTACCAACCCTCAACCAAACCATGCACACACCACTAGCTGTTCACCTCCCAATGACCATGACCTGATGTAATCTCCTTATCACAAGACCCATCAGAAGACTGACTGATGACTCACACCTGACCCATCACAAGAACCTCACTTGACCCACCCACTCCTGAAGGCCTTATAAACAGAAGAACACTGACAATGGAATCCCCTAAATTGTGCTGAAGATATTATCTAGCCTGGTAATGAAATGTTCAGACACCAGCCCACAAGCTCGGAGAACAAACCCTCATGCATCATTTTTTCTGGTTATCCCATTTCCTCCCTTGCTCAATTCTCCAGCCATCTGCTATGACCTGCTGTCCTCCTAGCAAATGTTAATCAAGTTTAGGATGGAAGCTCATAAACAGAAGCCCATAAGAAACTTTATCTTCCCTTCATGAAGACGTATCATTTTGCCCAAGGGAATACAAGTTCTAATCACTCTCAATTATTCTTCTTTCCTTGACTTGTGTTACATTAAACATTCAAAAGTTGGTAAAATGCCGACTAAGGAACCATTTCTTAATCTTTGAACCTCAGTAGACGAGAGAGAGAGAGAGAGATCCAAAATGTGATTCCCCCCTGAAAATAATTTCTTTCAGCTGCAACAAAAAGTGAGAACCATATTTTTTTTATTGAAAAAGTTTTTTAAAAATTTACATACATTTTCTCCCCCCTCCCCAACCACCCCCCCCGACTTCCCAGAGCAAATACAAGTACAAGATAAAATACAGCTCAAATTCTCTAAGTTAAACTCCATTTCACACTTATCATTAAACAAGTAGATAAAAGGAAAGCAAGTCTTCTTTCTTCTTATTCCATCTAATTCGACAGAATTAATCTCCATGTCTCCATTTATAGTTACAGCAGTTAATAAAACAATTAAGTATTACGTAATCACACCTATCATTACTTGTGGGATTAAGATTTATGTTTTATTGTCTTGCTGTGCTGTTTGACTGTGCTTGCTTTATCAAGAACGCCATGTACCGCTTGCTTGGTAGCACGATAACAAGAAGCTTTGGGGGTAAAAGCGGAATGTGAAATGTGCTTATTATCTTGCTATGTTCTGTAGTTTGGCTACAATTCCTGTTATGTTTCTTGATATGATTCTGAATAAAGGTCTGTCCGGAGCCTTGGCTCAGGGCATTCATCCCAAGGAAAGCCTTGTTTCCAGCCTTATTCATGGATGCCGGGAAAATCCACTCATTTAGCCACAAGTGGTGACCCCGACGTGATCTGGTAGGATTTTCTGGTCTTGGAAATCCCCTGGGTGCGTCCGCCTTCTTCCCTGCTTATACCGGGAATCGGTTTCGAGCTCTCAGCAGGTTCGCCGCTGGCTGGCACTGCTTCTACGTAAGTATGGGAGGGGATCTCTCAAAAGCTCAGTTAGAGCACGTCAAGGAATTGAAAGAGATAGCTAGGCAAAATTATTTTCATTTCAATCAAAGTGGCAAAGTAAGCCAGTTGACCAACAAGGAGTTGAAAGCTCTCTTGGCTTACGTATGGGGGCATATTCCTTATTACCCTGAGGCAGGGAGTCTTAAGGTAGAGACATGGAGAAAGATTGGTGAAGTTCTCCATCAAAGTCCCCGAGCCCCGTCACAAATTCTGGGGGCATGGCGCTCGGTCATGGAAGCGGTGCAGATTCATCAACACCCGCTATTAGCAGCTGTTTCCCAAGCTCCCGAGCGGCCGCCACCTTACATTTGTCCACCCATACCTGATACATCGGTATGCCTTTCGGCCCATGGGCACTTGTCAGCTTCTGCCCCTCCCACATTATCCACTCCTGCATTGATCCCTTGCCCTACAAAAAATGCAGTGGAAGAAACCATTGCGGTGGCAATGGCAGCCGGTGAGTTAAGTGCAGAGGAGATTGTCACTCTCCCTGTTTCGGCTTTTCCGGTTACTGTTGAATATGATGCTATGCAACAACCCGTGCGCGTATGGAAACCTTTGCCATTGAGTACTTTGAAAGAGGTTACTCGTGCTGTAAGTGAGTATGGTTTGCGCAGCAAATACACCGCGGCGTTGTTAGAGGCTTTGGGATTTGGCAATAAAATGATTCCGGAAGATTGGAAGGCATTGATGCGTATGATTTTATCCCCTGGCCAATATCTTGTTTTTGATTATCAGTACCGCCAACAGGCTCTGGCACGGGCTACCGCTTTGGTGGTGCCTGATCAAATTTACGGCTCCGGAAATTTTAGCACGGTTGACACCCAGCGGGATAATTTGCCGGATGCTGCATATCCAGTGATTCTTATGTCTGTATTGCATGCCCTTAATAAAGTAGAAGATAAAGGTAGTGCAGGAAAAAGCTTTACTCTCATTCGTCAGGCGAATGGGGAATTATATCGGACTTTTATTGACAAATTGAAGATAGCAGTTGAACGACAGGTTGACAATGCTCTTGCCGCCGAGGAAGTTTTAAAGAAATTGGCTGTTGAAAATGCTAATGCTGACTGTAAAAGGGTGCTAAGTAATTTGTTAGCAACAGGACAAAAGGAATTAGCACAGATGATCGAAGCTTGTGAGGCTGTGAGGAAAACATTCCCTTGGAGGTGATTATATTGGAAGGGCGCCTTGCCACTGGGGTCATTATCCAGCGCCCTGAGAAGGTTGTAAAAATCTTAGAGTGGGTGCATTTGAATCACACTCCGCATAAATCTATAAGTGCCCCAGCTCAAGTGTATTTTGATTTAATTACTCGCTGTCGCAATCGGTGTATACGATTGGCAGGAGTAGAACCATCAGTTTTATATGTTCCCATGAATTTGCAAACTTGGGAAATTCTTTGGGCTAATAGTGAAGCACTTCAAATTGCATTGGCAGACTGGCCTGGTAAATTATCTTGTCACCCACCCAGTGATCATCGATTGGCGGTGATTCGAAACATCCCTCTTAAGTGGCAATTCATGGATGCCACTAGCCCCCTGCAAGCCGTCACAGTATTTGCGGATGGGGGTCGTAAGTATGGCGCCTGTACTTGGCAAGTAGCAGGCCAGTGGCAAACGAAAGTCACCCCCCCACAAAATTCAGCTCAACGAGCGGAGTTGGCTGCCACTATTTTGGCTTTTCAAACCTTTCAATCTTGTCCAATTAACCTCATCGTGGATAGCCTGTATGTTTATCATCTTATTTTTGCTGTGCCCTGGGCTTACCTGTCTCCGGGCATGGACGAAAACTTGTATGGTCTATTTTTGACGTTACAGGTGCTGTTGGAACAGCGAAAATATCCCTATTTTGTGGGACATATTCGTAGTCATCAGCCTTTTCCGGGCTGGTTATCTGAAGGTAATCAGCAGGCTGATCAAGCTACACAGGTAAACGTGGCTGATGTCACTCCCTGGGACAGCCACGGTTATTTTCATCAGAATGCCAAGGCATTAATGAAACAGTTTGGCATTACTATGAGTGAGGCTACTGCCATTATTCAGCAATGTGCCGCGTGTGGCCAGCACTCGATGGGTGCGGCTATGGGTGTGGGAGTAAATCCTCGCGGTCTCACTCGGAATGCCATTTGGCAAATGGATGTGACTCAATATCAATCATTTGCCCCATGGAAATTTATTCATGTTTCGATTGACACATTTTCTGGATTTATTTTGGCTACTCCACAGCGTGGAGAAACTACTAAACATGTTATTAATCATTGCATGTGGACCTTCAGTGTTGCTGGCTCTCCGGATGAGCTAAAAACAGACAATGGTCCCGCCTACACAAGTGCTGGGTTTGCAGCTTTTTGCACTCGGTGGGGTATTTGTCACAAATTTGGCATACCCTTTAATTCCAGGGGCCAGGCGATATGTGAATGAGCCAACGGCACTTTAAAACGTATGTTGGATCAATTCGCAAACAAAGAAAGGGGAAATGCCCCTGGTCTGCCTGGTATACAAAATACTTTAAATCTAGCTCTTTATTCTTTAAATTTTTTAAATCTATCTGGTTCGCCAGCTCTGTCGGCAGCGGATCGTTTTTTCTCTTCCTCCCCGACTGCAGGTCCGGAGCAGCGACCGTTGGTGTGGGTGCGGGTGCCTCCTAATCCCACCTGGACAGGGCCCTATAAGCTTATTACGTGGGGCAGAGGTTACGCTGCAGTTGAAAACAACGGTGATTGCGTGGTGTGGGTACCTGCTCGTTGTGTTCGTCCTTGTCATTCCAGGCCTGTTCGCACAGCACATAAAGAAGCCCGGAGACCTGGGCACGGAGATATGGAGCCAGAACAACTTCCTGAAGGATGTGTACAAGACAGTGACCAAGTTGAACCTGACTAATTGCTGGATATGCATGCATGTGCCTGGTGCAGCAAAAGGAGGACTGCCATTGCATGCAATTCCTTTCAATTCTACTGGCTGGGGAAGTTATTCGCAAACGACAGAATTCTATAATTCCACTGCCGCAGCGGAAATACAGTTGATGGAGCGGGCTGCCTTTTGTTTTATCTCACGGGGTTTATATAACAATGCTACTGAATTAGGAAATTATACATGGTGTAATAAAACTCATTATTGGGAATCCAATAAAAGGTGTAAGGCTATGAAGGACAAGTTGACTGCTACTTCCAACAACGGATCCACTACCTATGAATCCAATGAGAACATGACAGTGATTGAATATAATGCTTGTTCTTTTCTGGAGTTGTTGGTCACTCAGGCCAACTCATCTAAGGTTGCTCTATTACCCCAGGGATTATGGTTTATTTGTGGAAGGTGGGCATATCAGCAAGTTCCGGCGGATTGGAAAGGGATTTGCACTTTGGAGTATGTTATTCCTGTGGTGTATGCGGTGAAAAATTTGCCACCTGGTCGTCTGCGCAATCGGCGAGCAATCGAGGAGAGTCCATTAACCTTGGGTGGAAACCTGGACACTCAAATTGCCAGAGGGATTCTCCCACCGCTGGGAGTTGCTATGAATTATCGTGATTTACATTTGCTAAATAATTGGACTGTGGCTATGTTTAATGAAACTGTTCTTGCTTTAAAATTGATCAATCAAGAATTAAGTGAAGTCCGTCAGGTTACCCTACAAAATCGTTATGCGTTGGACATTGTGTTGGCCGCTAAAGGTGGGGTCTGCGCCCTAATCCATTCCCATTGCTGTGTATATGTGCATGACAACCAATTAAATATCTCGCACACTGTACAGGTCATGGAGGAAATGATTGCAAACAACCCATTGGCGAGTGCTCCTTCAACTATTGCAGGATTATGGGAGGCCTTTTGGTCTTGGTTGCCTGATGGGTCCTGGTGGCGCGGTCTCCTCATGACTGGACTACTGGTGGTTGTGGGTTTGGTTGCTTTATGCTGCTGCATTCAGTGTGTTCCTGCACTGTGTGGAATGTTTAAGGCCTTCCGTCCAACTCAGACAACCATAAATCATATGGAACTGTCTATGGGGCCTGTGGAAAAAACAGAAAAGGAGGAGATGTGGGATTAAGATTTATGTTTTATTGTCTTGCTGTGCTGTTTGACTGTGCTTGCTTTATCAAGAACGCCATGTACTCGCTTGCTTGGTAGCACGATAACAAGAAGCTTTGGGGGTAAAAGCGGAATGTGAAATGTGCTTATTATCTTGCTATGTTCTGTAGTTTGGCTACAATTCCTGTTATGTTTCTTGATATGATTCTGAATAAAGGTCTGTCCGGAGCCTTGGCTCAGGGCATTCATCCCAAGGAAAGCCTTGTTTCCAGCCTTATTCATGGATGCCGGGAAAATCCACTCATTTAGCCACATTACTCAATATAACTAATTAATACTTAGCAAATTATTAAGTCTATACGATCTAACAAGATATTTTATAACTTCTTTCATTTAAAACAGAGGAAAAAAACCCAACAACAAAGAAAAATAAAGAAACCCTCAATCAAAAAAACCCCCCAAATTTAAAATAGAATACTATATAAAGTCTTCCGTCCTCCATTTTTAAACCATCAAGGTCCAGTTATAGTTAAAACACTTAATAAAAAAAACAATAATAATAAAATTTTTAGTCAAAAAAGGAATATAACAGTCAAACCTCTTATAAATTTATCAATACAGATAAAACATCATTTAATAACTATATCAAACATTTAAATTCTTCATATTAGATTAAACCAGTTGCTAATCTTCTTGTCTTCACATCTTCCAACAGCGTATAGAATATCTTCATCATTTACATCTACCCACCTAAATAGTAAATTGCTTCTTTATAAAAAAAACCCCCCGAGTGACTTTATAATTATATTTGTAATAATATCCATCAAATCCAGTCAAAAACTAGATTAGTAGATTCATCAGACGTATTAAGGAAACCACCAGATCAGCTGCAATTGCTCTAGATCCATAGTCCTTTCGCCTTATATTTATTACCATCAAACAGGAAGCTCCAGTTTAGTATATTCAATAAAACTTCTACGTTTACAGTTAGATCCAGATTTATCACAGTCCTTAATAAAATATTCCAAATCCTTCAAGTCAGGGCATATTTCACAGCCCAACACACCAGCATTGCTGTGATCTGTTTATTCTTCTCAAAATATTCCAATACAGCTATAGATTGCCTCCTCATCGTTCATCACTTGGTTAACTGGCATTAAACTGCTGTCTACTTTTTTTTTTTCCCCAAAAAAATTCAAAATCTTTAAACATTTAAACAATGCTTTTTAAGGACCATCATCTCATCAAGCAGGGTTATTTTCCATTTCTCCAGGCTTTCTTCTTTTCCTTTTTACGAACTTTCTTCTTAACTTTGATCCCTCTGCCTTTTTTAACTCCAGTAAAATTTTGCGGTTTTTGGGATTGGATATTATAAACTTTTTGCAGGAATGTAGCTTCTTCTGGAAACAGCTCATCAACTTCCAGAGTTTCTTGCTCCTGCTCAGCCTTCATCTTTTTCTCTTCTGTAAAATCTGCTATGGTCTGTTGTTGTTTTTTTTCCTTTCCCAGCTCTTCATTCAATCCCCCACTGCTAGATTGCAACTCAGTATTTCCATGTATTTCATTGTTTCCAGCTTGAGAAGCTTGAAATATAGTATCAATTCTTTTCAATAAAGCAGAGGTAATTGAGCTCAAAGCTTCCTCAAAGTCAGACCATTGAGGGTTAAATAACCCTCCTTTACTTTCTTTGTTTTCAAAAAGCCCAGCCATCTTGCCCCCCTTCTTCCTTCCCCTCCAGAAGGACGGGGGGGGGAGAAGAAAAAAAAAAGAATTTCAAGAAGAAAAAAGGAAAAAAAAGACTTTTTAATTTATATTGCTGCTTGAGTTATTATTATTACATCCTTTCTTATTTCATCCACTTTTCAAAAAGGAGTTTTACATTTCAAACAGGGGCTTATCAATAATTGCTTTTAACTTTCACTTCTTCACGCCCCATTGAAACTCAAACGCCATCTTGCTTTCACTTTCCACTTAGGAGAAATCTTTTAAGAAAGTAAATCCCTGGAGTTAAAAAAAAAGAAAAAAAATACTTGCTGTTTCCTTCGTGCAACTTGTGCTCTGCCAACTTGGTTCAAGAAGTATTTGTTTAAAGTTGTTTAATGGGGTGGCCGCGGCATCTAGTTCTGACAGGGAAAAACTTCCCCGTCAGAGGCATCCCAGGTCCGGAGCTTTGACAGGCTTCACGGGGAGCTCTCATCTTTGAGCACCAGATTATTGGCAAAACCTGGTGCTCTTAGGGAGCTCTACCCCACCCGTCTGCTCTCCTTCCCCCCTTCTTCCTGGGGGGAAGGATTCCAAACCGCAAGACAGCCGATTTTCGCTGTTCTTGCGATTCTACGGAGTCTGGGGCTGGCGCTTCGCAAAGAAGCGTCTGGCGATGCCGGCGGCTCAACCGGAAGTCGTGAGAACCATATTTTTAATCCTACATATTAACCTCCCATTTCCCAAGCTGACGCCTGCCATATGTATAGGACTACAATACCTGTACATGGAAGTTATAGAAATCTTATCCTGGCCATGGAGGATGGCAGGATAGGAAACATCAGCTTAGAATGAAATTTGTCCAGTAAATGTTTACTCCCAAACAGGAAACATTGGAAGATCTGTCTTGTCCCCTCTCCTCATCTCTGCCATGAATGAATGAATTTGTTTGAATCTGCTGGAATTCGAGACAATGTTTTTTGGTAGTACCAGTGGCCAAGAATAACTTGATTGTAGCCTGTTATATTTACAAACTGATACAGGTAGTCCTTGACTGACAATCATTTTTTAATGACCATTCAAAATTCCAAGGGTACTGAAAAAAGTGCCTTATGACCAGTGGTGGGATTCAAATAATTTAACAACCAGTTCTCTGCCCTAATGATTTCTTCCAACAACCAGTTTGCCAAACTGCTCAGAAAGTTAACAACCGGTTCTCCTGAAGTGGTGCGAACTGGCTGAATCCCACCACTGCTTATGACTGTTAAAATTCAGATGCTTGGCAGCTGGCTTATATGATCATGTGATCACCTTTTATGATCTTCTGATGAGCAAAGTCAATGAGGAAGCCAGATTCACTGAACAACTGTGCTACTAATTTAGCAACTGCAGTGATTCACTTAACAGCTGTGGCAAGAAAGGTTGTAAAATGGGGCAAAACTCACTTAATTGTCTTGCTTAGCAACAGAAATTTTAGGCTCAATTGTCGTTGCAGTTGCGGACTACCCATACCTGATCATAAAAAAGAAGAGGAAGATTGCATTTGACTTCATAATCTGTATTTAGTGCAGATTAGGTTAAACCTGGCTCAATAGTAGTAATTGCAAGAGGGATCTTGAAGTCCTAGTGGACAGTCACTTAAATATAAGTCAGCAATGTGCTGCAGCTGTCAAAAAAGCCGATGCAATCCTAGGTTACATTAACAGAGGGATAGAATCAAAATCATATGAAGTGTTAGTATCACTTTATAATGCCTTAGTAGGACCACATTTGAATACTGCATCTATTTTTGGTTACCGTATTATAATAAAGATGTAGAGACTCTGGAAAGAATGGAGAAATTAGGCGGCTGGGCGCTAAAACATATGAAAAACAGTTGCAGGAGTTGAGTTGTCTAGTGAAAAGAAGGACTAGGGGTGACACAATAGCAGTCTTCCAACATTTGACCTATTTTCCAAAGCACCTGAAGGCAAGACAAGAAGCAATGAATGGAAACTAATCAAGCAATCTAAAACTAAGGAAAAATCACCTGACAGTGAGAGCTTTTAACCATGGAAAGGGTTGTCTTCAAAAGTTGTGGGTGCTCCATCACTGGAGGCTTTTAAGAAGAGACTGGACAGCCACTTGTCTGCAATGGTAGAGGGTCTCCTGCTTGAGCAGGGAGTTGGATTAGAAGACCTCCAAGGCCCCTTTTAAGCCTGTTATACTTTTCTGCATGAATAAAACATAAAAGGAGTAATGTGCATACATAGCGTAGCTGTGCATTTCTTCAGTTTCAAAAGGAAAATGGTGCTTTGGATACCATGGGAGTATTGATGTAGCTGTCAGAAACTCTTTAGAGCAGCTGGGATCATACAGCTGTCCTCTGCAGCTGCCGTACATTTTCCAATCCAGGAAAAAAGACAGAATTGAAGGATGGCCTTACATGCCCATCCCCATGTGTTCCATTGCAACTTTTTGCCTTGGAACTCAAAATACTGCTAATGCATAGCTAAAAGGCACACTTTTATGTATCCATGATCAGGGGTCTCCTTACTGCAGGAATTTCAATCATATTGAAAGACGATGTGTCTCTTTAAGCGTAGAATTGTAGATCTCCGTTTACACAACTTCTACCAAATGAAGGGAAATGGAGTTGCCATTTTAGCTGCTATTCCATTTCATCTGTGAAATATTCTGTTTGCCTGTTGCTTTTAATGAATGAAAACCCCAGAGAATTCTCCACTTAACTAGGCAATAAGGGCTGGCTTCAATAAGAAAGGAAAGTACAAGAACAGTACAACTTATGACAGTAATTGGAACTGGAATTTCAGTTGTGAGTGAAGCAGTTTGTTAAGCGAGGCACCCACATGACTGCTTTGCTCAATGATCGCAATCCCAGCTCTCCTAGTTGTAGGTCATTAAGCAATCGCATGGCTCATGAACACCAGAAGCTGAGGGAAGCCCTGGGAGATGTATCTTCACCTACTTCTCCTCTGGATCCTTCCAGGGGTGCTATTCAGCAGGTTCAACAGGTTCTGGAGAACTGGTGGTGGAAATTTTGAGTAGTTCGGAGAACCGGCAAATACCACCTCTGGCTGGCCTCAGAGTGGGGTGGGAATGGAGATTTTGTAATATCCTACCCCCAGGAGTGGAGAGGGAATGGGGATTTTGCAGTATCCTTCCCCTGCCATGCCCACCAAGCCACACCACACCCACCAAGCCACGCCCACAGAACCAGTAGTAAAAAAAATTTGAATTTCACCACTGGATCCTTCCCTTTTACTCCAACAGCAACGTCAGATCATATTTATTTTCCCAACTCCTTCTCTGTTTTATTATTTATTTATTGATTTTTATGCCATCCATCTCAGTAATATAGCAACTCTGGGCAGCTTACAATATAATGAAAGTTAAAATGAAACAAAAAGTTAAAAATTAAAATTAAAAACCAAGTTGATGGATAGCCTGGGGTAAGAATCTTCTCTATCTTGTCAGCCAACCCCAATGTCGGGTGTCTCTGTCAGGGCCCCAGGCCGAGGGGCAGAAACAAATTTTTGGACTCTTCCGGAAGGCCAGGAGTACAGGTGGATCTCACCTCTGATGGGAGAATATTTCAGAAGATGGCCACAGCAGAAAAGATTCATCTTGTAGATCCCACTAGCCTAAATTCTTTGGCCAATAGGATTTGTAGAAGATCCCTTTCTGTTGGAATGGATGGGGCGGGTTAGTCTCATTAGTGTAAGGCAGTTCCTTAAATACCTTCCTTTTATTTAAGGAGTAAGTGCATTACAAAACTAAAGAGCAGCTATGTTGATCTTGTATTGATTTGTATACAACCTACAGATACATTCTAACATTTGGCAAAAATGTAATTTCCACTTAAGACGGTAATACCAAAGAGAACATGCATCACCCAAAAAGTGGGGTGGAGGAAGAAAACCTATAGTAGCAGCTAACAGTAGGAAGCAATATTTCCTTGAAGAGTAAAAAAGAAATGTATGTGTTCTGCCCCAAAGAATGCAGCACACACAAAGTCTGTACAAACCTTAGTTTACTAAATTAAATCAGACTTTTTCAAACGAAGGCTGCTAATTAACTTTTTTAACAGCCTAC
Organism: Ptyas mucosa; assembly: GCA_012654045.1. Classification (NCBI taxonomy): domain Eukaryota; kingdom Metazoa; phylum Chordata; class Lepidosauria; order Squamata; family Colubridae; genus Ptyas; species Ptyas mucosa. The sequence goes on from WNWU01000003.1 coordinate 1,630,439, forward strand.
AAGAATCCAAAGAATAAATAATTGTAATCTTACTATGGTTGGCAGAAAGCCCAGAAGCAAATTGCAGAGAACCAAGATCCAGACGCGAAGGAGAGTGAACGAAGTTGTTCCCTGCAAATTGCCTCAGTTGTCCTTCCTTAAATAGGCTAAGGGAGTGGCCAATTAGCCCCAAGCCTTACTCTCAAGGAATCTTCCTCCTGAGGAGCCATTCCTGCCTTTTGGCAGCTCTGTGAGCCCGTGCATCGAGAAGAGGCTCCTCCTCTTCTTCCTCTTCACTTTTGGGAGCTTCTGGAGGTTCTGAAGCCCCTGGCTGAGTCCCCGTCTCTGGCACCACATCTTCTCCAGCCTCCTCATTGTTTGACTCGAGTGCCAGCTGCACAGGCTGCTGGTGCAGCACCACACCAGCCTCCTCGCTATTGGAATCAGCTACTAGCTGCACAGGCTGCTGGTGCAGCACCACACCAGCCTCCTCGCTGTTGGAATCAGCTACTAGCTGCACAGGCTGCTGATGGGCCACAACACTATGAGATAGATAGATGATAGATAGATAGATAGATAGATATAGACAGAGATAGAGAGATAGATGATAGATGATAGATGATAGAGATGATAAGATGATATACACACACACACAGAGAGATGCAAATATAGAAATTTAATTGCCAATTGAGAACTGCCCTCTGTAAACCAGAAGACATGGTTACCCAATGTTTTCTAACTACTCGGAAACATTAATCTCCATTTGTTCCTTTGCTGGTCGGGTGGAATTCCATAACTGAGTATAAAGGAAAAGCAGGAAAAGGAAGTCAACATCCTCCTGGTGTTTTTCCTTTATGGACAGAAACATGCAAGTGTGCACACTGTAGGAATTATTTGGCAACCCTAGATGGAAAATACGTTCATTACAAGCAGCTGTGCGTGTAACTCAGTTCTTGTAGGGAGCCAATGATTCATACTCTCGAAAGGGCTTTTGCTGATACAGTTTTCTTTTCAGAGGAAACATACGCTGTGAGGTGGCAGTGGTGATGATGGCAATGTCTCTGCTTCCATATTAGGGCCATTTCGATGAAGCAAATGATTATCCAAACTTTTCTTTAAAACCTCCAGTGTTGGAGAACCCACAACTTCTGGAGGCAAGTAGTTCCACTGACAAATTGTTCTGTCAAGAAATTTCTCCTTAGTTCTAGGTTGCTTCCCTCCTTGTTTTGTTTCCATCCATTGCTTCTTGTCCTGTCTTCAGGGGCTTTGGAGAATAGCTTGACCGCTATTCTCTTCTTTGTGGCAACCCCTGAGATATTGGAAGACTGCTATCATGTCACCCCATGTCCTTCTTTTCATACAAGTAGACATACCCAATTCCTGCCACCATTCTTCGTATGTTTTAACCGCCAGTCCCCTAATCATCTTTGTTGTTCTTCTCTGCAGTCTTTCTAGAATCTCAGCCAGATGAAATCACATCGTCCACCTTAGCTTGTTTCATCTTTTAAGAAGTTTCTTGGAAACAGAAGGCAAAGGCATCAATTTAAAAATATGACATCAAGGAGTTATGTGCATCCACCTGCAAGTTATGTCAAGCTGCCAAGTGCAAGGGGTTATATTGATTTATGTACAATGCAAAGGAAATGCATTTCGCTTTTCAAAATGGAAAATGACCAGGGAGGTGGGGATAGCAGTGGCACTCAAAGATCTTGCATGAAATATAGGAGAGATTAAAGAAATATAGAATTTTAAGATGAGCAAGAAAAGAGGTATTGTGATAATACACGTTGGAAATCAAGTATAGTGGCCAATTTTATAGGGTGATTTGAGTATTACTTTGCTGGCTTCATCTACAGAAAACCTTTTAAAATAAGCTCAGCAGCCAATGTACTTGGCTGATCTTAAGCACAAAGGTAGGGTAGAGAAAGAATTCTTTTGCTGAAACAAAAAATGACACACATATGCCAAATGTTGTATTTCTAATAGAAGATCAGCCACAAAGGAACTTGAAAGGGAACCTCCCCTCCCCCCATGTTTTATTACCAAGATTAATACTGCAGGATTTGAAAAGTTATTTCATAACGCAATAGACTCAGTTCGGAGTTTTGAATTGAAGGTGATTCAATTGAATCTCTGAATTGAAGGTCTAAATCAGATTGTCCGTTCAGATCAAATTATTCAATATTACTAAATCAGTCTGTCAATTTCATGGCCTTTTTCCTATGCACCATAAGTCTTTTTTTTAAACTGGAGTTACTTTCTGATTGAATTCCAGTCAAATGGCAATCTGAATCAAATTAATATGGAGATCCAAACTTAATTAGCGATATGAATCGGATCACTCTGCCAATTCAAATCAATCTATACAATCCTATTATTTAGGGATAAACAGATGTTAAACATCCTTCTAACTTCATTTTTAGTTTCAAAGGCTATTAAATCTTCTTGCCATTCCATTATGAAGCTTTCTATTTCTTGTTTATTTGCTGTGTGAAGAACATTTCCTTTTGTTTCAAAAATATTATTCAAATATTCTGTTGGAGGAAATCCCATTTTAATAACTATGAAAAGAAAATTCATTCTCCACCAAGTCTTCCCCCAACTGCATTTTGATTAATTATATCCAAATTGCTGTCCAAAAGAAATAAGCAAAAGAAATAAGCAATAAATCTGGTATTCTGTATAAAATTAATAAATATTAATAAAATGATAAAATGACTGAAGTAGATTAATGAGACACTTTTCTTCTAAAAATGGCAAAACTTGGGAACTTTTAGTACCTAATTTCAGAATCCAGCAAGTCACAAAATACTCAGCTAAAACATAGTTGAAAGAAATATGCTAATTATCTTTATATTTACATTTTAACGCCAGAAGAGATAGGATACAGGGAAAGCAAGAGGCACTGAATGCAGGAATGAGCAACAGAGAACCATTTTTTTAAAAGAAATAAAAATAAGATAGTGGTATCAAATTTATTTCTGTCATATGCATTGAGAAATAGATTTCATGTAGTCCTCGATTTACAACAGTTCATTTAGTGACCGTTTGAAGTTACAACAGCACTGAAAAAAGTGATTTATGACCATTTTTCACACTTCAGACTGTTGCAGCATCCCCATGGTCACATGATTTACATTTGGATGCTTGACAACTGGTTCATATTTATGACGGCTGCAGTGTCCCAAGATCATGTGACCTTGCTACTAATTTAACAATGGCAGTGGTTCGCTTAACAAACGCAGCAAGAAATGTCATAAAATGGGGCAAAACTCACTTAACAAATTGCTCACTTAGCAACATAAATTCTGGACTTGAGGACTACCTGTACTTTTTCAGAGGCAGTTGTTATTTATTTGTCTTATTTATTAATCAACTGTATACGGCTGACCATCTCACCAAAAGCGACTACTTAGCGGTGCACGACGAGATAAAATAACAATTTGCTACCATTCTCATGAAAAGCACACTTTTAGCATTCTTCTTTGCTGAAATTCATTGAACCATTTGCCTTTTGATCGTTTGCTCAAGAAGAACTGAGCTACAAAATGCGTTGGGCAGCAATAAATTGTAATGTATATAAATGACTGGTTAAAGAAGGTTCTTATCAGCTACTTCTCTATAGAAAGAGTTTTTTTAATCTCCCAAGAACTCCGCAATTCTCAGGCTGTTTCACTGAATGTAGAATTATTCAGCATTAGGACCAGGCATTCCTATTTCTCTTGGGACTTAATTTACTTTTACTGTATCATTGATTAAGCAAATTAAGTGGGGAAGAGGGAAGCACACATGCACGATAACTATAGTACGTACTGAGTATTGTAGTACTCAGACAAGGTGTTGGAATGCCTTTGTGGATCTCAGCACAAGAAGCACTTTATAGAAAAGAATCAGCCAAGAGAAACCGTTGACTTATCGGAAGTTGTCCGAACAAGAACATGGAGAATATAAGATGGAAGTCTAAATATCAATTGATTGCAGAGGGATTTCGTTTCCAATGGTTTTCCTATATACAGCTAAAAAAAAGATTTTAATTAGGCAAAAGAACTGAACAATACAAGACAAAATTTGAAATGGAATTATGTGCAAATGGTGAACATATAATTGTTTAAATATATAAGCTTTTACTGAAATTTGAAACAGAAGAACAATTTAAAGAGTGCATGAAAAAAATGGGCTTAAGAACTTTGGTTACAATATACAGATGGATCAATAGGAAAATAGAGCAATAGCACTTAGATTTATATACCGTTTCATAGTGTTTTACAGAACTCTCCAAGCGGTTTAGAGAGTCAGCATATTGACCCCAACAATCTGGGTCCTCACTTTACCGACCTCAGAAAGATGTAAGGCTGAGTCAACCTTGAGCCGGTGAGAATCGAACTGCTGGAAGTTGGCAGAATTAGTCTGCAATACTGCATAATAATCACTGCGCCATCATGGCTCCTATGGGGCTAAAAGGACTGAAATTCATATTACGTTATAATTTAAAAGAGAATTTTTATAAAATGATATACTTTTGCTGTATATGATACCAGAAAAACGTCATAGAACCTATAAAGGTATTTCAAATTTATGTTGGAAATGTGGATAACATGTGAAGGGTCATTTTATCATGCTTATTAAAAACAGTAGAAAATTTTGTATTCAAATACACACAGTGATAAAAAGAATTTTATAGATTAACGTCTATGGAGATTCTCAGTCATTCAGGTCATGGTTGTCCCAAAGGTGCTTTTCAAGAGGCAACTGGACATTCTGGTTTTTCTTTGAAGACGTTTTGCTTCTCATCCAAGGAGCTTCTTGTGCTAAAGTCCAGTTGCTTTTTTAAAGATTAATACTCAACTGAAACCAAAACTTTTCTTGCTGGGATTAATGGACAGCAACTAGAAAAGACTTAAGGACAATTGGTCTTTTTACATGGTAACTGGGGCGAAATTATTATATCCACAAAAGTGGAAAATTCTAAAATACCCATAGTGGAAAAATGATTAGAAAGTATAGACCAGGAGTGTCAAACTCGCAGCCCGTGGACTGGATGCATCATGTGCTGACCACACCCACCCGGTTTAGCGAAGGGGGGAAAAGTCACGATATATCACATGACAACAACGTGACATCGTGAGTTTGACACCCCTGGTATAGACCATAAAGAAGAAAATTACCCAGTAAATTTAGAGAGGAAGAATAAAGAAGATCAGAACAGGCTTATATATAACGTTTCCTTTCTTTCCTTCTTTCTCTTCTCTGGTTCTTTCTTTATATCTTTCTCTCTCTTTTCTTTCATTCCTGTTCTACTTATTACTTTTCTTTTTTGTTTGCTCCTTACATTTGTGTTGTTTTTACTTTGCAAATAGCTTCTTTAATCTAAATTAATTTAAAAGGAAAAGAAAAGTGTTGGATTCTGAAGAATAATATTTTACACTTTTTCTCCCAAATCACATTTTTAAAAAAGTCTCCTTTCAGTCAATCCCATCTTCAGGACATCCTTATCAGTGGTAGTTTCTACCAGTTCGCCCCAGTTCTGGCGAACCGGTAGTGGCGATGGCAAGAGGCTCCGCCCGCCCACCCAGACATCATCACGGACGCACAGAAGGTTCTGCACACATGCGCGCTCCCAATTCCGAACTGGTAGCGAAGGTAAGTGAAACCCACTACTGATCCTTAGGCTGTTTTCTTGATAGTAAAACAGAGGTGATTGGTCATTAAATTATTCTAATTTAGAGCATAAATATTCCCTGGAGGCATTCTATTGAAGTAACAACCAGGACTAGTCTCTTCTTAGCTTCTGGGCAAGGCCTCTTGTGCAAGTTCCATCATAGGTAGAGTAGAAAGAAATAGGCAATAGTTCTTAATCAACTAAAAGGGTTTATGACATGATTTTAAGTTCTTAGTTGCATATGTATGAGATGTATTCACCTTGACCTTTGAAAGGAAGGCTAATATAAATATGCCCTGAATTCATTTTAGGATTCATAACTCAGTTCCATTTTCCACATTTCTACTGAAATGCGTAAGTTAAAAGGGCTGAGAAAAATACACCATCCTGTGACAATCGCAACAGAAGTATACTAGAATACCTGTGTTGACTTTGTGCTCCCAGGTGGAATTGGATTACAATCCCAGACCTCTAGAGAAGATGAGATTTACAGACAACAGTATCTGAAACTGAAACTGTATTTAAAAAAGGCCAACTGGCGAGCTCCTTTTGTGCACTTTTTTTAAAAAAATGATATTCAATTGCAAATGTGACATTGAAGATGAGTAATACTTTTATTTCATTAAAATATAATGGAAACATATTTTGTAAAAGAGTTAGGGTTTTCAATAACTTATTAATATTTACAATTGCAAATGTTGCTTTACAGTTATTATACAAAAGATTCTGAAAAGCTTTAGCGATGGGGAAGATGTACCATATCCTTCCCAGCCAAGAAGGGGGGGGGGAACAGAATTAATTAATAGAATGTACTGATTTCCATTACATTATGGAGATTAACCTACATTACAAGCATGTGTTGGTTTAATACTGCCTTCACTGTCATTTCCCAATCCTTGTAAACTACAGTTTGGCATCAATAATTCACCGTGCCGTAACTTTAAAATACAGAACAACGGTTCCAGAACATCCTGACAAAGGAAGCAATGACTGAAACATCTGCAGATGGGCCTCTTGTAAATAATTCAATCACTATGTGGTTGACTGCTACCCTGTGGGCTCTATCTCAAATCAATGTTAAGGCAACAACAATCAGCAGTTTAAGCCCTGTTTTGGCTATTGTGTTTTCATGGGATAATCAATTCTCTTTCTCCATCTATGTCTCATTCGTGGCCTTAGCTCTGTGGATTTTACTTCTGCCCTACCTCTTTCATGGAAAGCAAGAGTTGTGTGTTTTTGTCTTCTGGCTTATGGCCACCTGAAAGGGAGGTCTAAGAACTACAAGGATCACTCTTTGGGGGAGTGATTGTATTCTTAACAAATGAGTACAGAAGTTCAATAAAGGCTGCATGTCAATGGGTTGGTGCTCTAGGCCCTCAATCTCCTATGCTAGTATTACAGGAAAAGGAGTTCTTGTTCAGTGACCACACAAGATGCTGTTACTTTCCCATTGAAGTGATACCTATTTATCTACTCACATTTGCATGCTTTCGAACTGCTAGGCTGGCAAGAACTGGGGCAAGAATGGGAGCTCACCCCGTCACGTAGCACCTGGGTCTTTCCAGTTGACAAGCCCAGCGTCCTGACTGCTCAGCAATACATGATGTTGTGCTGGCCACATGACCACAGATGCATCTTTGGACAGCGCTGACTCAGTGGTCTCGAAACAGAGATGAGCACCACTCCCTACAGTCGGCAACAACTAGCAAAGTAAAAAGGGGCTCCTTTACTTTTACCATATCACACAAGATAAACTGGGGAGGAAGATTGATGCTTAAACAGAGCAGTGGGGTAACTTTCAAATAACGATAGCTGTAATAAGCTTATTGCTGAGTGAGTGGTATGGTAATAGGTAATAGTAACAGAGTTGGAAGGGACCTTGGAGGTCACCTAATCCAACCCCCTGCTCACACAGGGGGTTGGATTTCCCCTAGGGATCCCTATATTAGGGATTTGAACTGCCAAACCGCCGACCTTTCTGATTGACAAGCTCAGTGTCTTAGCCATGGAGCCACCCAGCCAGGCGTATGAACCATAGCTTGCATTCCTATTATTAATGGAAGAAGATATTCTCTCCTTTCACAAATATTCAAGTTTTGCCACTGTAAAATCACCTAATGCAAGGTCAGGTTTTTCTCTGGGCTGAAGCTCATATAGCTCATGCCAGTGATGTGCCACAGAAAGCGGGGGGGGGGGGGTTGTGGCACATAATTGATAACAACAAAACGATTTGATAACATGAATCCGCCCCATCAAACTGTGAACTTCACTCCGTATTCCTTTGTTGTTATTTATATTTAAGGGAGCAGTGCTGAAGATTACTCACCACGGAAATCATACTTTTGGCAAGTTACTTGTTCTAGTCCTTGGAAAGAAGTGACAGGAAGAAATGTACCCCACCTGTGTAAACATTAATACTGAGGATTGCAAAGTGTTCCTATTGTGGAAGAAAAAAAATCATGGAGGATTCCTGGGGAAAAAAGATTTGGATGGACCATTTAAAACTCATCAGCATTTCCCTTTCTCTTAGAGCTACCACTTGCTTATTTACTCTTTTGTTTCACCACTATTATTTATTTCAGGAGAAAATGATAGTTGCTCAAAAGATTAAAATCCTTGGTTTCCAATTAAGTTAAACTAAGCAGTCAATTCATGAGCTTATTTCTTGTAGGCACACATTACATAAGGCATCACTTACTCTGGAATACTTCCCTGTAAACGAACTACTGGACATTTCTTACAAGCCGTCATGAGAAATAATAATTTAAAAAATCCTCTAGTGTCTGATCATAATGAATCTTTCAATTAAAAAGAGGTTCAAAATGTTGGGTGGGATAAGAGACCACTTGACAGAGGAGGAACATGAAGTTTATTTTCAAATGTCACTGTAGCTATCGGTACCGCTGATGCCTTGTTTCCATTTTGGTATCATCAAAGTTTTATCAGTACATCACTTATTCTTTGAATCAATGTAGCTTTTGATGTCCTTGTTTCATTCTTTTTGGCCATATAAAAACTTCTTTGTCCATTAGAAGGGAAAAGCATCCTTGAAAGTTGACCCAGGCTCAGTGAAGACTCCAACAATGATATCAGCTTCAAGGTTTACCTTTTGTAGGAATCCTTTTCTGTCTTGCATCATATACTTGTAGCAGGCATGATCAGTGCAAAGCTAAGGAGGGCACTGAATGCCCCAAGAAAAGACAATTGCCTGATGTCAGCCGTGAAGTCTGTTTGACAGTCTTAATCCAAAATATCCGTTTCAAATGGAACCAGATGATAGTATGACAAGTTGGTGACATAAGCTGTCGGGTCATCAGTGTCCTGCAACTCAGAGGTAAATTCACTAACATTTTCAAACCTAAAAATGGACAAAGCAAAGAACTGTCATTCATACTACATACATACAATAAAGGAGATACTGACACAAAAGGAGATACTGGTTTATGTTTTCTATGTTGTAACACCACCAAGATAATACCGTGTTTCCCTGAAAATATAATTATATTAATTTTTGCTCCAAAAGACGCATTAGGGCTGATTTTCTGGTTAGGTCTTGTTTTGGGGGAAATACAGTACAAAATGCATCCATCTGGCTAACAATCTTAACTTATTTTGAAGAGGGATAGGGCTTATATTACAAGGATCCTGAAAAATCATGCTAGGACTTATTTTCTGGTTAGGTCTTATTTTCAGGGAAACAGGGTAGCCAGAGGTGGATACTATATAAGTCATTAGCCCAGCTAGAATTTGGGGAATCCACATGACTGGTCAAATTTAAATGTCTTTTCAAAAAGATTCTCCCGTCTGAACAATCTACAAGAAAGCCTGTATAGATACCGCTGGCCTGTGGAATTTGAAACACCTTGATCTTGAAAGCAAATAAGCCTCCCTGACCTCTGCTGTCTGCTCTGAATCTTGTTTCCTGCCTGATTGGAATGATGCCATTCTTTCCGTCTCTTTCAAAAGATTTATGTGTAAGGATTCCAATTTTAAGCGGCAGAGTGAGCTCTTCTTTAAAAGAGACTAATTGGATCTATGAGATGATCATAGATCCATGTTGGTGATCATAGGACACGTGTGCCAGAGGTGGCACGCAGAGCCCTCTCTGCTGGCATGCGCGCCGTCGCCCCAGGTCAGATCTCCATGGCGTTTCTTTCATGAGTTTCCGTTTCCCTGCAAACGATGAAACAAGCTCATGAAAGAAAAAGATCTTACCTCTTGCCGCACTGCCGGTGTTGAGATGCCCCGCCTCCCGCCGGCCAGCTGGTCTTCGGGTCTCTGCAGCGCATGCGCGTATGTCCACGCATGCACACATTCATGCATGTTCATGCATGCGTACAGGCACGCGGGTGCAGGCACCTTTCAGTTTGGGCATGTGCATGCACGCAGTTTGGGCACTATCACTGACATAGATCCAATCAACAAACAGCTACAAGAACATAACTAAATCTATGGCATGACCAAGATCCATTTAATCAGAGATTCCTTAAACGTGTTCTTCCAAATCAAGATTTGGCACCTGTAATTACCATTCCAGAAAAAAACATAAAACCCGGATTCCCCTTCCCATGGCACAAACACCAAGCCCCCTGTCAACTGGCAAAATCTTAGAATAAATAATTGAAAAGCAATAAGAGTGATACATTTGGAAACCAAAAGTTTTCCTCTTTAAAACTCCATTCTTCAAGGAAGAGATCCGCGAGCTGCGCTGGCTCCCTACTGATCTCCGGTCACAATTCAAGGTGTTGGTTATTACCTTTAAAGCCCTACATGGCTCAGGGCCAGGTTATCTTCAAGACCGCCTTCTGCTGCATAGCTCCCAGCGACCGGTAAGACCCCACAGAGTTGGTCTCCTCTGGGTCCCGTCAACTAAACAATGCCAGCTGGCGGGCCTGCAGGGGAGGGCCTTCTCTGTGGCTGCCCCAGCTCTCTGGAACCAGTTACCTCCTGAGGTCTGGACCATCCCCACCCTATTGGCCTTCCGAAAAGCGGTGAAGACCTGGCTCTTCTGGCAGGCCTGGGGCCGTTGATCTCGCTCTTGTGATCTGGCGAGATCCGGCCATGAATCGCGTGAATGAGTTTTTAATGTTTTTAATGTTTAAATTTTTTTTATAATGATTTTTAAAAATGTATTGTGAGCCGCCCTGAGTCTTCGGAGAGGGGCGTCATATAAATTGAATTAATTAAATTAAATTAAATTAAATTAAATTAAATTAAATTAAATTAAATTAATTAAGAGATGCAACCCAATAAAGGGCTCTCATCAAAGCCTTTGCTCTACTCTTACCATTCATCAGAGCTAGTTGGTCATTTGCAGCCATCATCCTCTGAAAACTGAGTTTACGTTTCAACTGCCTTGGAATGTTGCTCATATTTTTTCATCATGGTAATTCACTATTTTTAAGCCGCTCACAAATGGACGGGCACAAGCCATAATTTTGCAATCTGCAAGGGTTTCTTGAAATGATGCAATTGATGAATCACAAAGATTCATCTTCTACCCTGAGTACATGCATTTTAATTTACAGATCATTATGACAAAGGGCTTTATCTATACATCAGGAGGCTCCCATTTTATTTTATGATGAACTTGAGTGAAGAATGAAGGAAAGAAGTTAGCTAGAAAGCACTTGAGCAATGAATGATATATCTGAAGTCCAGATGTTCCCATTTCACTCTAAAAAGCTTTTGGCAGCTGCATTGAAAACCTTTATGCTTGGCAGAACGCAATGAAATTTGTAAAAATTTTTACCTCTGAAAGTAAAGATGGCATTTCTTTGATCATTGACTTTTTCAGCACTGAAATATAAATACGGCACTAGCGATGAGATTTTATTCCAGGGTAAGTTTATCCAAATACAGAGCTTCTTGACAATGGTACATCAGCCATACTAACATCTTGGTTAACTTGTTCTGAATGGATCAAGCCTTGCCAATGGCCAGATTGGTATCACAAACTAGTTACAAAATAGCCTGTTGACCTGGACCTGTGGCAGAAGCCCTCCACGACCAGTTTCTCAGGAAACCTGGATATTTTTGAACATGGGTTGTTGCATTTTTATAGAATGGTATTTTAAATATTTTCCAAATAAAAACATGTCAGAGAGAACATGTGGGACAGTAAACTGGTCTCCATTTCAGTCATGGATGACTGAGGTTTAGACCGTAGATAAAAAGGATATAAATTTGTGTGCTCTGCCCCAAATCTCTTTTTTTAACGCTTTCCATAAGATTCATGATTCACGTGTTTTAGAGTAGGTTGTTTACTGGATAATGGTTCATCTGTACATTTTCTGACTCACGATGTTTACTATGGGTTGATCATAACCTGAATTTTTATGTACAAGTGGATCATTTCAAACGGTCATAACTGCAGCAGCAATACTCTGTACAGATAAAGGCACAAAGGGGAGAGACTGCCACCTGCTGAATTAAAATTATCTCTTTTTGAAAGACTCGTATTGAGTTTATCTGCTTCTTTTTTAATCAAAATCCAAATCACTATCCTTTCACAAGACTGAAAGTTTATCTGTGTGGAGAAATATAGTCAGTATGTTATTCAATCCTGTCTTTAGATTAAATGCACAGAAGTAGAAACGGCACTATTATAGTTTGGGATATGTAAAATGATTGAACAAATTGACACAGGATCTGTTAAAATAACAACACACTCAGACAGACAGACAGACAGATATAAATACACATACACACAAACACACACACACATGGATACACAGATTTGTGAGCCTAGTACTAGCCATACAACATACCTAACATAATGTTGATCCTTAGTAACATTGTTTTGTGATTAGTATTTTTTCTTATTCTGCCACCCTGTTCAAGACTCACTTTTTTACACTCCAGATGTCTGTAGAGATTCTCAGCCATCCAGGTCACGGTGGTCCCAAAGGTGCTTTTTCAGGAGACAACTGGACTTTCTTGTTTTTTCTTTTGAAGACGTTTTGCTTCTCATCCAAGAAGCTTTTTCAGCTCTGACATGATGGTGGGGAATGGAAGGATTTATATTCCTTGCAGACAGCTGGTCATTTGCATCCTTTTAGAGGATCCTTAAGTCACTTGGAGGTTTATCTGTGTCCTCAGGATCACTTGAGTAATAGTAGGAATGGATTTCCAGAGGAAAAATTGCAGACTACAGGAACCATTTGCACTACTCAGGTGACCCTGAGGACACAGATAAACCTCCAAGTGCTTCAACGACCCCCTAAAAGGATGCAGATGACCAGCTGTTTGCAAGGAATATAAATCCTTCCATTCCCCACCATCATGTCAGAGCTGAAGAAGCTTGTTGGATGAGAAGTGAAACATCTTCAGAAGAAAAAATAAGAAAGCCCAGTGGCTTCCTGAAAAAGCACCTTTGGTGCACTCCAAATATTTAAACTCTTGTAAAATTCTGACAGGGATGCATTCATCACCTCCCACAATAGAATTACCCAGGACTCTTCTGTGAAACAACTCAGACTGCCATCATGTTATCCGTAAAGCTTTGTATCTAGCTGATCTAGCTACTAACCTATAAAACCAGCTCTAGGCATGATAAAGACAATCTAGAAATGGAAAAGAACATAACTGCAGGCAACTGCAGCTCCAATTGTGCATTGGTAACACGGTCTCTAATTCCCCTGCACAGGAGTCTGGTGGGGAAGGAAGAGCCAATTCATCTTTGCTTTTAAAACAAGCAACACTAGTACAATATTTAATGCAGAGCAACCAAGGAAAAATGCGTAACTTAGAAACATTTTTTGGAGAAAAAGGAAACAAGTCTTGAAATGAGAGGCCTGTAAGGATGGAAGGAGGATTCACTGATACAGGTAGCCCTCGACTTACGACCACAATGGAGCCCAACGTTTATGTTGTTAAGCAAGACATTTATGTTTTGCTTAAATGTGTTTTGCCCCATTTTATGGCTTTTCTTGCCACAGTTGCGAAGTGAATCGCTGCAACTGTTCAGTTAGTGACACTGTTTGTTAAGTGAATCTGGCTTCCCCATTAACTTTGCTTGTCAGAAAGTCGCAAAAGGTGGATCCCAGGACTGTCATAAATACGAATCAATGGCCAAGCCTCTGCATTTTGATCATGGGACCACAGGGATACTGCAATGGCCGTGAGAAAAACGGCCATAAGTCTCCTTTTCCTGTGCCGTCGTAACTTTGAGCATCACTAAGTGAACTATTGTAAGTCGAGGATTTACAACACCAGGTTTTCACCAGGTTTATAAGGACTACTTTGAGCTGCAATGGATGAGCCCCCTGACCCCTGTGAATGGAAAAGGACAGGGGATTTAGAAGGTATCTGGACTACAATACAAGGAAGTGGCAATACACTATCTTCTTCTTCCCTAACAGGAGCTCAATATTTTGTTTCTCAATTACACTCAACGTAGGGGAGAAAAAAGAGGTGGTGGTTTTATACCTACAGGTGAAGGTGCATATCCAGGGATCACGATTACTTACAGGTGTTCTGCTGAATCGGTGTCCAAATGTCTTTCTTTGCCGTTCGGTATACTGTGATCTATCACTATCGTTTCAGTATTCGCTAAACAAAACCCATTCGAACGCATGATTTCTGAAGAAAAAGAAAAGCGAAAGATTACAAACCTGAACTATATTTCTAAAAGGTACATAGGTACCTTTTAGTACCTATGTACTAAAGGTAAGTAGAATATCATATTTCAGGATGTACGGTCTGGGGAATTTACAGGATCGCTTTAAAAACTATCAGGAAATCCTAATTTCCTGATGTTTACTCAGAAGTTAAGTTCCATTGATATAGAACTGCAGCTCAACTTCCAAGGAAGACAACAATAATGTGGCTTTTCTTTACAATTTAAAAAAACAACAACACACATAATCCTTGAAAATACAATCATAATACAGACATTCTTTAATGAAGGATGACAAAGAGAGAGAGAGAAAACGAAGAGGAGGAGGAGGAGGAGGAAGAAGAAGGAGAAGGAGAAGGAGAAGGAGAAGGAGAAACTATTGTACTTCTAAACCCTGTTTATACAGTTTGATGGCAAGCAGCAATGGAGTTGGCAGTATTCCTGAAGCCTGGAAGCCTGGAAGATACTCAATAGTATGTCCCTTGGGGTTGGCAGTCGCTATGAAAAAAGGCAGGGGCTTTTCTTACTATTTGCAAGAAGATATTAAATTGATCTCTTCTGGCAGTGGTAAGATTTGGCGACGATGGAAAACAATAGCAGGGATGTATAAGGCTGCTTGGAAGGCCCCATGTAGCCTACAAGACGAATATTGTGCAGACCTGTTCTGAAGTAACTTGTGCCACTCTTTGGGAGTGAGATAATGTCTGAAACACTGAGGGGAGTTAGCCAGTTTCTTTTAATAGGAGCTGGATTATCAAGGTTGAGAGCAAAAAAATATTCGTACCTCCAAGAGTCAAGGGATCACCTCTGCAATTTCGATATGTGTTTGAATTATTCATTAAATAAATTTGAATAAATAAATAAATAATGAATAAATTATTCATTAAATAAATAATTCATTAAATAAATTTTAAAACAACACTTTATTTTATTAGAGTTTGGGGTATACACAGAACAAGCGGGTTATTTTCCCATGATCAGTCTGAAATGTTATAGAGCAGGGTCTCCAACCTTGGCAACTTTAAGACTTGTGCAAACTTTAAGACTTTAAACAAAGCTGACTTCCAGTGGGACAGCGACATCGCCAGACGCTTCTTTTTGAAGCGCCAGCCCAGGGCTCCGTAGAACCGCAAAGAACAGCGACTATCAGCTGTCTTGCGGTTTGAAAACTTTCCCCCTGGTATGAGGGGGGAAAGTGAGTAGACGGGTGGGGTAGAGCTCCCTGAAAGTGCCGGATTTCACACATAATCTGGCGCTTGAAGATGAGAGCTCCCCGTTAAGCCTGTCAGTACTCCGGACCCTGGATGCCTCTGCTTTGCAGAGCTAGATGTCATTAACCATTCCAGCACCAACTTTAAACAGATATTTCTTTGAATTGAGCTGGCGGAGCACAAGCAGTACGATTCAAACAGCAAGTATTTTTTTTTCCTTTTAACTCCAAAGATTTACTTTCTTTAAAAGATTCTTCCTAAGCTGAAAGTGAAAGCAAGATGGCGTTTGAGTTTTAACGGGGCGTGAAGAAGTGAAAGCTAAAAGTAATTATTGACAAGCCCCTGTTTGAAACGTAAAACTCCTTTTTGAAAAGTGGATGTAATAAGAAAGGAATAATAATAATTGAAGCAGCAATACAAATTACAAATTGTAAAGGATTCCCTTTTTTTTTCTTCTTGAAACTTTTTTTTTCTTTTCTCTTCCCCCTTTTTTTTCCTGTCCTTCTGGAAGGGAAGGAAGAAGGGGGGCAAGATGGCTGGGCTTTTTGAAAGCAAAGGAGGGTTATTTAACCCTCAATGGTCTGAATTTGAGGAAGCTTTGAGTTCAATTACCTCTGCTCTATTGAAAAGAATTGATACTATATTCCAAGTTTCTCAAGCTGGAAATAATGAAATACATGGAAATACTGAGTTGCAATCTAGCAGTGGGGGATTGAATGAAGAGTTGGGAGATGCAAAAAAACAACAACAGATTATAGCAGATTTTACTGAGGAGAGAAAGATGAATGTTGTGCAAAATAAGGAGCAAAAAGTGTTGCAAGTTGATGAAATTTTGGTTTCACGAATTTTTTTTTATAAAACCCAATCTGCACTTAAAGAGTTGTTTCCAGAAGAAGCTACATTTCTGCAAAAATTTTATAATATGCAATCCCAAAAATCGCAAAATTTTACTGGAGCTAAAAAAGGCAGAGGGATCAAAGTTAAGAAGAAAGTTCGTAAAAAGGAAAAGAAGAAAGACTGGAGAAATGGAAAATAACCCTGCTTGATGAGATGATGGTCCTTAAAAAGTACTGTTTAACTGTTTAAAGATTTTGAATTTTTTGGAAAAAGAAAAAAAAACAGACAGCAGTTTAATGCCAGTTAACTAAGCGATGAGCGACGATGAGGAGGCAACTTACAGCTGTATTGGAATATTTGAGAAGAATAAACAGATCACAGCAATGCTGGTGTATTGGGTTGTGAAATATGCCCTGACTTGAATGATTTGGATTATTTTATTAAGGACTGCAACAAATTTGGACTTAATTGCAATCGCAGAAGTTCTACTGAATATAGCAAATTGAAGTTTCCTGCTTGATGGTAATGAATACAAGGCAAAAGGACTATGGACCTAGGGCAATTGCAGTTGATCTGGTGGTTTCCCTAATATGTCTGACGAATTTATTAATCTAATTTTTGACTGGATTTGATGGATATCATTTCAAATATAATTACAATTACAAAGTCACTCGGGGGTTTTTTTTTTATATATACAGAAGCAATTTTTATTTAGGTGGGTAGATGTAAATGAAGATATCTTATATGCTGTTGGAAGATGTGAAGACAAGAAGATTAGCAATTGGTTCAATCTAGTATGAAGAATTTAAAGGATTGATAAAGTTCTTAAAT
This sequence comes from Ptyas mucosa, assembly GCA_012654045.1. Lineage (NCBI taxonomy): Eukaryota > Metazoa > Chordata > Lepidosauria > Squamata > Colubridae > Ptyas > Ptyas mucosa. The sequence continues at coordinate 1,647,576 of WNWU01000003.1, forward strand.
GATGTTCTTAGCTGATTTGTTAATATGTATTGATATAAGAGGTTTGATTATTAATTAAAAAATCATTGTTAATATTATTTATTAAGTGTTTTGATTATAATTGGACCTTGATGGTTTAAAAGTGAAGGACGGAAGAGTTTATATAGTAATTTTTTTTTATAATCGGAGGTTTTTTGAGTGAGGGTTTCCTTTTTTTTTTCTTTTTGTTGTTGTTGTTGTTGTTGTTTTGTTTTAAATGAAAGAAGTTATAAAATATTTTGTTAAATTGTATAGACCTAATAATTTGTTAAGTAACAATTAGCCAAATTGAGTAATGATAGGTTTGATTAGATAATACTTAATTGTTTTAATTGCTGTAATTATAAATGGAGATAATTTTGTTGAATTAGATGGAATAAGGAGAAAAAAAGACTTGCTTTCCTTTTATCTATTTGTTTAATGATCATGATTATAATAAGTGTGAAATGGAGTTTAATTTAGAGAATTTAAGCTGTATTTTATTTTGTACTTGCTCTGGGAAGTCGGGGGAGGTGGTTGGGGAGGGGGGGAGAAAATGTATGTAAAATTTTTAAAACTTTTTCAATAAAAAAAAAAGACTTTAAACAAAGCTGGCTGTGGAATTCTGGGAGTTGAAGTCCACAAGTCTTAAAGTTGTCAAGGTTGGAGGCCCCTGTTATAGAGTATTAATCTCCATCTTGAATTCGTTTTTCCAGGTACCAAAATAATTTTCTAAAGGTATGATACATGTTAGTCCAGAATACATGTATTCCTTAATAATTTCCCAATCTCATTATACACACAACACAATTCACATGCATACGTGAGCACAAATACAGACTCATGGTCTTTTGGGGGTGGGAATTGGGGCCAGGTGCCCCACCAAACCTTTTCTGTGGTTCTCTAGGATCTCTATGACTTTTTAATTTTAATGGTTTTGTCTTGGGCAGCAACGATTGGGGCATGAACAGTTTTCAGCGTTCAATTGGTGTGAGAGGCTAAAGTTCTCCCGAACTGAACAAAATTTTGCCAAGTAATCTCTGCCTTTAGGAACTGTTTTCCAATGGGAAAAGAACACAAGAAAGGGCTCTTGTATCTTACATGTCAGGGTTTTGTACTAAAACAATAGAGATTTTTCTCTAAGCATAGAAAAACTTTCATAATCAGAAATGCTTATCTGTGAATCCCGAAGTTTTTGCTCACTGTTTCTAGGGGATGTGAATATGTAAGGCATAACTAAACTTTCTTTGTGTATTCTTCCTATCTAATGCTTAAACATATACATGATTCTTGTATCAATTCCAACTTTGTTTCCTCTCTTCCCCACACCAGGAAATGCAGTTAAACATGATTTATTGCAAGAAGGAAAGAAAAGCGAAGCCTCAGCCTTGCTCTTCTCCTTCCTTTTCAGGCTGGAGAGGGACTGTTTGGGGAAACAGGTTTTGTTTTGTTTTTTAAACAGAACATAAAATTATGTCCTTTTCACTCTTGTGATGATGCAAGCAAACAAGCTAAACAGAGCCAAAGTGAATTGTGACCGGAAGGCCTTCTTTTCCTGTTCTCCCTAGCCCTTCTTTTGTCAAATTAAATATTATCTTGTTGCATACCATCTGTTCTGGCAAACCTACCAGATACGTTTGCCCTGTGAGTTTCTGAATTCAACAGCACATCAAGAGAGGCCAAAAGGAATTTGTTTGATTTCTCCATTCATTTCCAAAAAATAAATAAATAAATAGGAAAAATCTTACTTGTGTGTATGCCTTAAATAGTACACAAAGCGTGCCGTGAATAGTTATAATGAATATATTTATATTTTATCCTTTCTGTTCTGCCATAACCAAGGACACATTCTTTTCCTTTATGCCCAGACCTAAAAAGCACCATTCAATATTATGTTTCAGCTCACAGAGTGCTGCAGACTAAGCCAGCCTTCCCAACCTAATAACCCTTCAAATAGGAGGAATTTATTTCTCAGAAGTCTCGACAATGGTCACAACTGCTAAGAATTCTAGATGTTGAACTCAACCAGGGGTGGGCTGCTGGGGGGTTTGCAGGGGTTCGGGAGAACCTCTAGCTAGGATTCTGTGCAGTTTGAAGAACCCCCAAATCCCACTCCTGGCTGGCCCCACTCATCCCGCCCCGTCCCTCTCAGGAGTCCCCACGCGGCCTGTTTTGGATGCAGGTAAGCGCAGGGCGTGTGTGGAGGCTTGGGAAGGTTGAACAATGGGCCTACCGTAAGTTCAGGAAGGCTGGAAATGGGCCCATTTCTGGCCTCCAGCGAGCTCCGGAGCCTGGGGAGGCCATTTTCATCTTCCCGGAGGCTCAAGAAAAGCCTCTGGAGCCCAGGGAGGGCAAAAACATACCCCCCTCCTGCCGTGATGCAGGAGGCTAACTAGGCCATGCCCACCATGGTCACGCCCACCCAGCAACTGGGCAGAAAACCCCTTTCTAAAATTTTTAAAGCCCACCCCTGAACTCAACATACAACTGGAGGCTGCCCAAGTCAGGAATGTTGCATGAGGCCGGTGACCCTTGTGGTGATGGTAATCAAGTATTCAGTCACTTCCAACTCTTCATAACTTCAAAAGATTGTCGGGAACTGTTTGCGTTTTCTTTCTTTTTATTTATTTTATAGATACTTGAAAGAAAGTGTAACCGGGGGGGGGGGGGGAAGAGTCAAGAAGAATAAAAGAGCAGAAAAGTAACGGAAAAGAGATTTGCAAGCTGTATAAAACTGAGTAAGAGTTAACATTAGACTGGTACTGCATATAAAGGTGACTTTTAAAATCAATTTAGCACTTTGAAAACCATTCTGAAAATCAAATCAATATTCAGTAAGTAAAATAAGGCCGTCAATAGGATAAACATCCTATTGCCCGAATAAATAATTAATGGGAATTTATGTGTAATCGGAGAAAGCCTGACCATATTGTAATGAATAAAGCTTTATGTTAAGAGAAATCCAGCCTCAGGATGTGGTAGAAGTGTATATGCACAATTATACTCTAGAAATAGTTTCCAGTTTAAATTAAATCCAATACCCTGGATTATTAACTGCTTTTATGAGTTCTTGCAAACTCATGCTTGTGTCATTAGTGATAGAATCTAGCCACCTTATCTTCTATCAGCCATTTCTTCATTTGTCTTTGATTTCCCAAACATTGGTGTCGTGCAAGATTTTATATTGTTTGGCTGGCATTTCAGAAACTCCTGCAGTTTTGCTATTAACAACATTTCCGAGAGCGCATTGGTCTTTATTTTCAGAAACATCTGGCTGTAATTCTGTGAACAAACCTTTGTGTCCGGACGTAGACTACAGAATGCAGCCGCGCGAGTTATAGTGGGTATGCCTAGATACACCCACATTACACCAATTCTCTGGGAGCTGCATTGGCTCCCTATTGGTCTCCGGGTGCAATTCAAGGTATTGGTCATTACCTTTAAAGCCCTATATGGCTCAGGGCCAGACTATCTTCGAGACCGCCTTCTACCACATAGCTCCCAGCGACCGGTAAGATCCCACAGAGTCGGTCTCCTCCGGATCCCGTCAGCTAAACAATGTCGGCTGGCGGGCCCCCGGGGGAGGGTCTTCTCTGTGGCTGCCCCGGATCTCTGGAACCAATTACCTCCTGAGATCCGGACCGCCCCCACCCTATTGGCCTTCCGCAAAGCGGTGAAGACCTGGCTCTTCCAGCAGGCCGTTGATCTCGTTATAATGATCTTGTGAGACCCAGCCACGAATTGGAGTGCATGTGTTTTAACGTTTTTAAAGTTTTTAATGTTTTAATGTTTTTCTTTTTAACATTTTTTTATGGGATTGTTCGCATTGTTTTATTCTTTGTTGTAAGCCGCCCAGAGTCCCTTGGGAGTTGGGCGGCATAGAAATGCGACAAAATAAATAAATAAATAGATAGATGCATCTCCTTGTCTCTTCTTGCTCTTTTCTGGAACTTAGGGATTAGATAGGCATCTTTTTCTGTGTTTAAATTGCCTTAGGAGTGCAACCATACAGATAATGAATTCTATGGGCATTTATTCCTAAGACCACAAGTGTAAAACTGCAGCCTAAGTGTCATATGATTGATTCGACCTCACTCAGGGAAAGGTTTACCTAAGCAAAAATCTGAATCAGATTTCACCTGTACAAAATTGTCAATTTCTTCAAACTGGAAGACCGACAATAACAAAATGTAACATCATTTCGGCTTCCAAGATGTTGATATGTGTAGTTAAGTTTCCTACAATTTATCAACCGATATCTATAATTAAGGTTGTAGTGGTAAAAAAACTGTTCAGAGAGGGAACAAATCTAAAGTGAATAACTGTAGTTGGTTCTCCTAATGAATAATCCAAAATCTATTCTGGGCATTCTCATCCTTCTTTTTTATGCAGATTGCTACCTTGCCATCAAAACCTTTTGCAGACAAAAATGTAATCCAGCAGTTACATTGTAATACCTGCTGCACAAGTAACATCCCACTAATAATGTCCCCAGGACAGGGGTGAAATCTACTTACCTTCCTCCCTGGTTTGGAAGTGCACGTGCTGCGCATTACATGCACACGCAGACCTGCGCATGCACAGAAGGTAAACAACACATTACTTCCTGGTTAAAACCAGGAAGTAACGACACCCGGACTTCGCTCCGCCATTGCTACCGGATCGCCAAACCACTCACCACGATCACTACCGGATTGCCCGATCACTACCGGATCGCCCGATCCAGTCCAAACCGGGAGCATTTCACCCCTGCCATAGGACCCCAAAATGAAATACAAATTGATTGGGGGGGGGGGAATATAAGCATGAAAACAGTTAAATTTTCTGAGATCATAAAATCTCATGAGATTGACTATAAAAAACACCTTAAAGTATTCTATACTCCACCAGTTCATACTGAGTTTGTATTGAGATGAATCACAATTCCTAATATTATCTAATGCAGCTTAAAGCAAACCACTTAAACCTTACCAGATATTTTAACCGGACTCTGGAAACTTGGTTGGATTTTATGGACGTTGTCGTTTTTTAACACTTGATCTAAAGGAGACCTTTCAAAAAAGGTGAGGACAACTTCAGATCTGGAATACTGAAATAAAATTAACAGAGACAATTATAATCATGGAAGGAGGTAAAATAACATTTGAGGCATATTTTATGGGCCAAACTAGATATTCACTTCTTAGCACTTGCAAATAGGACCAAGAAAGATTTCTGCCTGGAACTCTACAGGTTGCAGACAACTTTCTGAAGATGCCCTTCATACTAGCTGGGAATGCTGCAAGTTGTAGTTCCAACAAATATGAAGATTGTGGAAATTCGAAGTGAGTAATGAGCTTGACAGGAAGTAGACCATCTATAGATCTGCATACTGTACTATACGTAACAGTTATACTGTTCTGCTAAAATTCAGCAGTAAGCTATTGATAAGTGGCTTTTTGTTTATTTTTAGTTTCGGCAGAAAACAAACAAAAAAGTCCCTTAAGTGTTTATTTAGGTTTTACCCACTTAGAATATCTACATTCATAAATCACAAACAGCCAAGAATATTAAAATTCTCAACCAACCCATGTCAGCGACATCTGTTCCTGATTACCCTAATACAGGCCTTGGAAATTCTCTTAAAACTGTGATGGCGAACCTATGGCCAGGTGGCACGCAGAGCCCTCTCTATGGGCACATGCACTGTTGCCAGCTTCTCTTCCGGGTTCCATTGCACACATATGCATTGGCCAGCTGCTCTCTTCCGGGTTCTGTTACATGCATGCGTACCGGCCAGCTGCTTTCCTCCGAGTTCCGGTGCGCGCTCCGGTTTTGGCACTCAGTGCCAAAAAAGTTACCCATCACTGCCTTAAAAAGTACAATCCTTGGTCTCTCCCAAAGGAAAGCTACCTGCTTCTCAGCTATACAACCTAATGGTCTAGTTCAGTGATGGCTAAACTTTTTGCCATCGCGTGCCAAAAGCAGGGGGAGTGGGGATGGACCGCACACATGCATGCCCACACCCATAATTCTATGTGCCCCGCCCCCACGCATGCGTGCACGGCCCCCCTGTGCTCCCCCCGCTTTTGGCACGCAATGCCATCACGGGTCTAGTTTTTGTATCAGGAGGACTTTCATCTACAACAGATACTCTACAGTTTATCCTTGTTTAACGATCATTAGTTCAGCAATTGTTTGAACTTGTAACAGCACTGAATGAGTGGTAATTACAACCAGTCTCCAAACTTACAACCCGCTGTAGCATCCTCACAGTCATGTGATTGCAATTCGGATGCTTGGCAACCGGCATGCATTTACAATGCCTGCAGCATCCTAAGGTCGCACGACTGTGATCTGCAACCTTCCTTGCCAGTTTCCCACCAGCAAAGTCAATGGGAAAATTGGCAAGAAATTGGCAGTCACAGTCACAAGAGGTCCTTGCTTAATGTTTGCATTAAACCTGGCACCGTGGGACTGCTGTTGCTGAATGGCACAGTCACATGGTTTTCAACTTACGACCACATCACTTAACAACAGGTGTCCGGTCCCAATTAGCATTGCTATGTGACCTATATTGAATTATGCCTTGCATGTGAAGCAGCCCCAATTCTTGAAAATAATATGAGAAATATAAACCCTGAACAACACAGGCAGGGTTTCTGTAATCGGCTCGTAATACACTTTGTGTAATCAGTTCATAATACACTTTGGTTTCTTCTTTCTAGTAGTTCATGTGCTAAAAAGGTGTCATAGTCCAAGAAGTTATTCCTTCTAGTCTACAGCTATATGGAAGATTCATTCCCAGGGGTATTGCCTAGCCTACTCGTGTTTTTAAAAAAAGCACAAAAAGGCAGTGGCAAAATAGTTAGATTGATAACATTCAATAGCCAAGGCAGGGAAAATGAGTTGGAAAAGACAGACCTTAGGGCACACCAATTCTCAAGAAGAAGAGTAACATTTGCATTTCCCCAAATCAACCACAACACCTTGGGAAGTGCTCAGTTCTAAAGCCTTTAGAGATACAACAAGGGAATGGTTTCCCTTTCCCTCAAGGCTAGGGTGTTAGCTGGCCTTCAGATGGGAAGCTGGAAACATCTTGTGATGTTCCCTTGCCCTACCTCTTTGCTCTGAGGAACAGGGGCATATTCGTTGGAACTGGTCCTCTGTGGACCTTCTGGGTTGGGAGAGAATGAGAATTGCAGGTATAGCTGTGAGGTGGGAGAAGGGAAAGTCAGTCCTGTAGGGATAATGCAGAAAAGAGAAAAAAAGGAGGAGGGGAGAGAAGGGCTGGATACCAAAATAGCCAGCTGAGGAAGAATTGGGCAACTGTTGCCCTCTAGAATGGACAATGATCCTATCTATCTTTTCCTAAGAGTAAATCCCATGGAACCACTTGTCTTCTAATCTAGTCAACAAATCTGTGCCTGCCACAGATATTAATCATTTTAGCAGTAATTAACTACGGTACTCTTTTCCTCATTCAGGATGAAAAAATCCTCAAATGTTACCCTAAACAGAAATGTTTCTGCTATAAGCTTCTCTACATCCCTCATAGGAAAAATGTTATACATGGGATATTCAAGGCTATGATCTAATCAAAGCTTCCTTGGACAACCTTCATTAAACTCAAGGACACTCAATGCCGAACTCTTACATTGAATGAATTGCTCACAGCCTCACTTTCTGATATTTCTTAGAAGTGCATATAAGGGTTTTTTGGAGGTGAGATGTCATAATATGCAGGAAGGAAAGTTTATCTCTCTCAGCCAGGCCCCCACACTAATAAACTATCTCACTAGCACAGCTAGGAACATTATTTTAAAATGGAATGCGTGGGATTTTCTCTGTAATTATCCTTGTTTAGGGGGAAATTCTGATTCCTTCCAAAATTACCCATAGAATTCAAAGAATAAGTAAGTGAAAAGTAGAACTAGGATGTGCAACTTAGCCCTTACTTCAACATAGATGTTTTGTACAACACAAACTAGGATCTCCTGTGTACCTTCAACTCAAAGGGACGGAGTGAAGTGATATTGCTCATGAAAAATAAAGCACCTTATTTCAATACCTGTAGCTAAAGCATTTTGCTTTCCCTCAACCGCTTCACTTTGATGGAAATGGCTTCTCTGAAAGTGTAAAAGAAAGGAAGGTAGCTGTTCTCCTGTTACATGGGTGTCAAACTCAGTCATGTATCGATGTATCGTGACTTATCACAATGTTTTTTGTCTTTTCAGAGCTAGGATGGGCCTAACATGGCCTACGTGTGAAGCATCTGGCCCACAGGCCACCAGTTTTGACATAGGACTCCTATTACATCTAGAAATGGGACATCTATCTGCTTTACAGGGCTGTATCAAGAGCCGTTTGTCTCTCATGTGGAAAGGAGTTAGAGCTGAATCCTCTAGCCACACAACTTGACACTATAGGATATGAAGTAGTGCTAGAGAAATCATTTCACTTTCCTTTGTGATATTTTCATCCCTGGAAAGGCACAACAGAGGGAAGATGCCAAGTGAGGCTCCTTTAGGAAGACAGAGAGGAAGATCAAGATGTAAACATCTTCTGAGAGAAAAGGTTTGAGATCTCCATCCTTGTACCACAAGGTCTCAGCAGGTTTCCTATAACCCATAAGGCCCACTTTAAGGTTTACACTATGGTTTTAGTGTTAGCCTGTAACTTAGGCCAAAATGCAGCCATTTGTGGTTTTCTTCCAACCGTAATTCTTAAAACTAACTTAGTGGACATTTTAAAATTTCACTGGTTTTTTATGTCTCCCAGGTAATAAAAATCAAACAACTGAAAAATCAACATTGCCTAAACTTTCACTGAAGTTTATCATTCCTCTTACTTACCTTCCAAGGCATATTTATAATATTCTTTAGGAGCTTCTCTACCTCGTTCAGCCTGGCTTCTATGTCATGAGACTCTTTAATTGTAATTAAGCCTAGAAAAAAAGGAGAAGAAAATCTTTAAGGAAGTATTCTGAGGGAAAGCTACATTTTTATTCTTGATTATACACATATCAACTTGTATTTTATGTTCTTAATATATGAGAATATAACTTCAGTATGTAAGAACAAATAAAACAAAATAATCTCCACTTACACATATAAAAGATGTATGAATAACAAAACTTATTCATATGCTTTAACCCTTTCCACCATTGCCCCTAACAATAACAGCTTAAAGAGAAAACACCTTCAGGTTTTTAATGCCCTCTTATCTCATACCTTGTAATGTGAATATAAGTCACATCATTGGCCAGAATATTCGTCTATGTTTTAAAAAGCAGCAAGAAGGAGAATTTAAAACGATCTGAAGCCTGAGCTTTATAGACTATAATACCACAAATAACATATGTTATTTTCCAGATGTTCATCTGGATCTCCCTGGATTACACCTTCACCTTGAATGAAAAACCTCCTTCTATAAATCCCCAGTGCTGATCTACCAGAAGAAAATAATAATTTAAGACTTTCCATCAGCATGGATCCCTAGAATATGCATGCCTGTATTTCATGCTTTTATTAATGAATGATTGTGTGGAAAGCACATTGCCTCCCCCTTGTTAATGAGGAAGCAAATGAATCAGATGCCTTGTCCCTTACTGCAACTGATTGCAAAACTGTTATATCCTGACAAACTCAATCTTAATAACTGATTTATTTTTTTGTTTTGTTCTTAATTTGCTAATTTCCTTGTGTCTGACATCTTAGCAGAAGGTGGCACCGGGCTGACCTTGAATTATCTCAGAGGGTAAGTTGGTTGGGCCTGGTTGGTACTTGGACAGAAGCCTACCAAGAAATATCAGAATTGCAGGCCAGAATGGGAAGTTAAAAAAAAAAAGAGTGGCATGTCCATTTCCATATTCTTGCCCAAAAAGCGACACAAATGTGTTGTGTCGAGAAGTCAAGGCTGACTTTATAAAAACTTTGCACTTATATTTATCAGTTCAAATCATTTCCATTTCTTCCCCAAAAGTAAGAGGAGTGGTTGTGCAGCAAATAATTAGTTTTGGTTTTCTGGTTCTACAGGATCTAACAGGGTGCACAATCATGGTAACATCGGTCTTCTCCATTCTGGTTCTACCTCCGCCTTTGGTATCCCCCCACATATTTCTTGCTTTTACATCATTTTAATTTGGGAATGCCAAAATGGAGTATGGGAGAGGACAAACAAACTAGTATAGAAAACCTCAGGTAAAGCCTGGAATTCAGATCTCCTAGATTCATACTGCATTGACCAGGGGTGAAATCTACTTACCTTCCCTACCAGTTCAGAAGTGCGTGCACCGTGCTTGCTTTGCGTGCACGCCATTGTCACATCCAATTTTTGACCCTCTGCGCATGTGCAAAAACGGGTTAGTTCCTGGTTAAACCGAGGAAGTAACGACGTCAAGGCAGGTGGGCAGAGTGTTGCGCTGCCGTGGCTACCAGTTCACCGAACTACACACTGCCACTATCAGTTCGTGTGAGCCAGACAGACCCGGCAGGATTTCACCACTGGCATTGCCATTATTCATGTATGTTTTCCCTATTGACAGGTAATGTACTGAAGAATGAGGAAAGCAAAGCCAAAAGAACAATCACCTTACTTTTTAAAAGTGGCACACTCATAAATTAGGACATCATTATTAGTGGTGACTTCAAACAGATACAATAAAAGTGGAGTAGGAATTGGAAAGCGAGTAACAAGTTTTATATCAATATTGATTGGACAAATTCAGTGATAACGCTAGGGTGGGAAAAGCACATATTCTCATTGCAACAGTATCATTATTATTTATTATTAAATTTATTGGCCACCTATCTCACCATGGGGCTACTCTAGGACGCTTCCAGAAATTAAAAATGAAGAAATAAAAAGGGAGTTTAAGCAAAGTAAACAATAGAACAATAAAACAGAGAAAAAGAAAACAAAGAAAATACATTAATATGACTAGTAAAAAAGATGAGAGAGTAAGGAGCAGAGAACAGAGGGAAAGGTGGAGTCTGCTGTCAATCTAGCAGCCACCTCCAGAGTAGAATTCCCCCAAATATAAATGCTTTGAATTAATCTCTGAAATCCTAAGGGTACTAAATATGGATACGGAGACACCCATGTCAACCAACAGTTCCTTGTTATAGAATCATAGGAGTGGAAGGGCCCTTGGAGGAGGTCTTCTAGGGCAGGAACTCTCTTACCATGCAATTGCTTAAAACACCTTGTGCAACCCAATTACTAAGTACGGACAGCAAACCTTGGTTACTCTATTCCAAGAAATCTGTACATTCAGGTTGCCCTACTGAAGTCTAAGTGCAATAATACACAGCATTCCCTCGGTTTACTAATCTCATCATTGTCAATCAAATCAGTAAGATTTGTTTTGCACCATTTGTTTTTAATTCATGTTTACTTCTAATACTCATCTTGCAAACCGACAGCCTTTCTAGATATTTCCAAAAACTGATGTCCATCTGTTTGGTCTGTAGTTTCTTAGGTCCACATTATTTTTTTAAAAGACTGGAACAACTTTGTCTTTTCTCTAATCTTCTGACATTTCTCCTGAACTCCAAGAGTTCTCAAAGAGTATAATCAGTGGTTCTGATATTATGTATATATACAAAATACCTTATGCCACCAAACTTAAAATTCTGGGCTTAGACAACTTAGAACTACGCCGTCTTCGGTGTAGCTCATAAAATCATCCGCTACAATGTCCTACTTGTCAATGACTACTTCAGCTTCAACCACAACAACACATGAGCACACAATAGATACAAACTTAAAGTGAACCGCTCCAAACTTGATTGCAGAAAATATTACTTTAGTAACAGAGTGGTCAATGCCTGGAATGCATTACCTGACTCTGTGGTTTCATCCCGAAACCTCCAAAATTTTAACCTAAGACTGTCTACTGTTGACCTCACCCCATTCCTAAGAGGTCTTTAAGGGGCGTGCATAAGAGCACCAGTGTGCCTACCATCCCTGTCCTAATGTTCTCTTTATTTGTGTTCATTTTATGTATTCAATTCATGTTTATACCTATATATATTATTTAATACGTACTTGACAAATCAAAACGAACAAACAAACAAATGTCTTATGTGTTAATGTGTTAGGAACCAGCACAATGCAGAACAGAATCAGTGCCACAAAGTAACCTCGTTATTTTATCTTCTGACAAATAAATATTTTATAATTCTTTATAGCCTCCTTAATTCTTTTTGCTCGTCATAGTTCTGTCCCCTCTTCTCATTGTGTACTCTAGAAAAGCTGTCAACCCCCAACCTTTGGGGGTGCCAGGGACCGGTTCGGTGGAGAGGTATTTCTGTAGACTGGAGAGAGCTTGTTTTCATGCACTGCCTGCATCCCGCAGATGGCACTTTGCTTGTTTGCATGGCCCAGTTTCTGGCATGCCACAGACTGCCATGAATGGGGCCGGGGTTGGGAACCCCTGATGTACTCTATTGTATAAATATCTAACTTTAGAAAATCTCTGAACATGAGGTCTTTCCACTGCAATTTGGTCAGTATCCAATAGAGGGAGCCATACCTCCACACATTGCTACTTCTAAAATCTATGGAACCTATCTGAACAGACTTCTGTTAAATTCAGGTATTTTGTCCAATCGCACGTGGATAAATTACGCAGATGGAGAGACCTAAACTAGTAGACAATCTCTTAATTAAGTGCCTCTCTACTTAACTGATGTGCATTCAGCAGAGAAGCAACCATCTAGCAAAGCAAGATACATTTTGAAGACTGATCTTCCAATAAAAATTATCAAGGAAAAAGGGAGATATGAGGGGAGGATGATCCTGCACAGAGAAACCTAATTGTTCAGCAAATATTAGGTAATATTTTATCTCTTTTCACAGTGCAAGCAAAAGTGTAGGGGACTTTATGTTGTGGAGAGGCATTTAATCCCAAAGCACTTTCTTACAGTTTGAAACAGCACAGCCTTACATAGTCTTAAGGATCTAGATATCAAGAGATAAATCCAACATAAATCTTCCACTTAGCCAGGCTGCTCGATTCATTTGGGTCTTCATGGGTTGACTTTGGCTTGAGCCACATGTAGATACTTGAGATAGTGGTGGAAACATGAAGGATTTCTCATTAAACCATCCCGTCCCGCTAGCTATCATCTCCAGCTATTTATTAGGGTTATCGATATGAAAGATATCCATCGACAAGAATTCATATTTAGGGAACATAAAGTAGTCAGCCATTAGAAGAGGTGAACTCTGACACTGAGCCTGGGAGAAACCATTTTCTTTTGAAATTTATCCACAGATGTATGCAATTCTAGAGAAAAATTCCAGGACTTCTCATATATATTTGCTCCATGAAAATAGGCAAAATCATTTGCTTTGTTTTCTGAAGACCTGGGGCTAATAAAATAAAATAAAATAGTGGTGGGGAATTTTAATGGTTAGGGGCTGCACTTAATATTGAGGGGAGGGAGAGAAGAAATGCCTTGATGACACTCTCTATATTAACCACTCTCTCTCTATTAACCTGAATCACTCTTTCCCTGCTCTTTCTTTTCTATAAAAGAAAACAACCTTTGAGCTTGTTGGTTTGACACTTGAAATTTTTTTCCCTTTAGCACAGGGATGTCAAAGTCGCGTCATCACGGCATCCTCATGTGATTTTTTCCCCCTTTGCCAAACTGGGCGTGGGTTTGGCCAGTGCGTGACACATCCCGCCCACGGGCCGCACGTTTAATAGCCCTGCTTTTGTGTGTATGCAAGTATAATGTATATAGGTAGTCCTCAACTTACAACCTCAATTGAGCCCCAAGTTGCTAAGGGAAACATTTGTTAAGTGACTTTTGCCCCGTTTTATGACTTTTCGTGGCATAGTTATTAAGTGAATCACAGCAGTTCTGAAATTAGTAACATGATTGTTAAATGAATCTGGCTTCCCCATTGTATTAAGGTCACAAAAAGCGATCATATGACTCCGGAACATTGCAACTATCATAAATATGAACCAGTGGCCAAGCATCCAAATTCTTATCATGTGGCCATGGGGAGGCTGCATAAGGGTCGTTAAGTGTGAAAAACAGTTGTAAGTCACTTTTTCCAGTCCGGTTATAACTTTGAATTGTCATTAAACGAACTGTTGTAAGTTGAGGACTACCTGTAATTAAGTACTGTGTTGCTGAGCAAGTATGTACATATGATTTAGAATTATTCTTTTCTAAATGCGAGTAGTCAAGCAAGATGTCCTTGCATGTGCTTGTTTAGTTCCTTCCTAATCATTCAACAAGGAAAGAAAAACTATAGTTCCTATTTTTGTTTTGTTTTTTTGACATCCAGCCAGGAAAAGACCAAATTTGCAGATGAATCTTTAAATATTGGGATGGATGCTGATAGTTTTAATATTCCTGCCTGCAAGATTGGCTTTAGGCATGGACAGCACAGACTTAAAAGATGGTTATTTTTTTAAAAAAGAAATCTCCTTAATGACTTGTTTGGAATTAATGTAATGGTTTCAGCCAGAATGCTCCCCTGCCCTGGAGGAGGTAATTGGTCAAAAGAATTCTACTGTGGGAAAAATTGAAAACGCAGAGCCTGTTTTATTTTTCCTACATTCTGCTTAATTAAAATGTCTCTGCTTCCAAGCAAATTGCTGCTCAATGTCCAAGAAAGACTAGGGCTGGGTGCAAAAATCTAATCTAAAATATAGTTAATTCCTCCCCCCCCCCCCTCCGAAAATAGTAATTTCTTTTAGGTGCAACAAAAAGTGAGAACTATATTTTTAATACTGTGGGAATATTAACCCATTTCCCAAGCTGGCACATGTATAGGACTACAATATCTCCTGTGGATGGAGGGTATGGAAAACTTATCCCTTTATCCCTCCCTCTCCCCTCCCCCTTCTTCCTCCCCCCCCTCCCTCTCATGTAGCATGTCTATAAGCTCTCATCTTTCCTTTTTTGGCAGTGGCCTGGCCCTTCCCTGGTATTAACTGGCAGCCAGGGGAATCCATGGAAGGTCAAAAAAGTCAAGATAATACCAGTATCCATGCAATTAAAGCTCTGATTACATAGTCATCTGCTTCCAAACTGACTTTTTCAATCACTCCCTGTCCCCATCTGTGCATAAAGCATGAGGACAGCCTACGGACAGCATAGCTTTAAAAAAAATAAAAAACTAGAAATTCCCCAAAATGGCTTTGTTGAAATTTGGCAGCAAAACCCAGAAAATAGGTGTTAGGATTGCTCATGAATTTTCCCTATTTTACTTTAAAATCTCACTCTCCAATTTCCTCCAAATTCCTCCCCCCCCCCGAAAGAAATAGAACCAAGCAACTAGGAGCACAGACTGTGAAAAAACCGTATTAATTTTTCAAGATGCTGTTGGATTTGATGTTTCCTAAAATTGGGTTTTATTTTTATCTTTAGAAATATTTATTAAGTTCGACTTTGGAACTTCGTTCACTAAAGCTTACAAGCACACACACACACACAAAAACCTCATTGGGATTTATGCCACGACCTTTGGACCAAACAGCTATGGAGTGCATTCTGAAACTAACCACAAGTTATTCTGAAATATATTAGTATGATCGTTGACACACAATATGGAAATGAGGGCTATTTCCTCTCTCTTTAAACACCATCTGAAAAATCAGTGCATCCTGCCACTTACTCATAGTTTGACAAACATCTGTTCCTCTACACACTGAGTATGCTTATTCTTAAAAGTGCTTTCAACAAAATTCCATTTATCTCCCTGCTATGAAAAAACAGATGAATTTTCTGGAATTGTGATGATAGCATCTGTGTTCAGTGTTTTGAGCAGAATTTTATATAATGTTGTCCTGAGTGGCTGACTTGAGAAACAGCAAACTAGCAAGAGCAGTAGCATTTAGACTTATATATCGCTTCACAGTACTTTACAGCCCTAAGCGGTATACAGAGTCAGCATGTTGCCCCCAACAAACTAGGTCCTCATTTTACCGAGCTCGGAAGGTTGGAAGGCTGAATCAACCTTGAGCCGGTCAGAATCGAACTGCTGAATTGCTGGCAGCCGACAGACAGCAGAATTAGGCAGCAATACTGCATTCTAACCACTGCACCACCACGGCTCATATGAAGCCAATAGAAAAAAATATGTGGCATTAATTGTAATAATTAAATTACTCATCCATATGCACAATGTGTAGGATTGTCTTCATGGTTGTGGAAAACACCTCTCTTGCTTTACATTACAATTACTATGGTAACCAGAAACATTTTTTGATACTTTGCCCAGTGATTGAAATAGGCTGCATTCCCAAAATATATTTTAACTATTAGAAACATTTTTCTGCGCACATACAACCAAGTTAGTTTTGATTTCTTCAAGGGTTGCCACTCGATATCATTTTAGAGTGGTAACTGTACATTGTATCCATATCAGCAATATACTATGCTATCTCATACAAGCTCACCTTACGGGAAGAAGGAAAATGATTGTATCCAATGTGAAGAACACCAAGAGTCCTCTGGTTGAATTTGGTTATAGGTAGCCAATGGTGGGTTGCCCCCAGTTCGGACCGGTTCTATAGAACCGGTGGTAAAACTGGTGGGAGGCTCCGCCCATTGACCCTGATGTCATCAGAAGCGATATGCGCATGCACAGAAGCCGTTCCCATTGCAAACCAGTAGTAAAGGTAAGTAGAACCCACCCCTGTAGGTAGCCCTTGATTTATGACCATTTGTTCAGCAACTATTTGCAGCACTGAATAAATGATGGTTAGGACCGGTCCTTGGATTTCTGGCTGACCTAACACCTCCACAGTCTTGTGATTGTGATCTGAGTACTTGGCAACAGATTTGCACTTATGGCCAGTTACAATGCCATGATTATCATTTGCAACCTTCTCTGCCAGCTTCCCCAGAAAGTGACTGGGGAAGACAGCAGGGAAGATTGCCGGTCTCTTGGGTATGTCTCCACCCATCCATGCAACCCCTAGATTCTGTGTTTGCACCATGCCAGCCACTGGCATGTGCACACTCCCCAACCCATGCTACACCTCTCACAAACTCCCTTGCACACCCTCACTGACACCCACACCCTCCTCACACCTCTAAGCACTCCCACACTTCCTCTCTTTCCTTGCAGGTTCCATTTAGCTGCCTACCACTCTGGAGCTTGCAATTTCCTGCCAGCTTCCCCACTGACTTTGGTCTCTTAACAACTGTGGGGTTTGGTTAACAGGAATTGGGATAGCAGGCATTTCCATTACTAAGCAGTGTGACCAGGCTTTATGGTTCCATCACTTAGCAATAGCAATTTCAGTTCCAACTGCCATTGTAAATCAAGGACTACGTACTTATAAAGAGCTATCTAGTGTAGCTTTTGCTGCTATCTAGTGGTCAACTGGATGTTTGCATGCTATGTATGGTAATACTATCTTAAGATTCACTTTTCAGACAAATGCCTCTAAGTCTAAGGCAGTGATGGCTAACCTTTTTGCCATTGCGTGCCAAAAGCGGGGGAGCGCGGTGGGGTCACACACACACATGCCCACATCCATAATTCTAGGCCCGTTTTTCACTTGATCTAGGCTCCAGAGCCTTTCTAGGAGCCCGGGAAGGGTGAAAACGGCTTTCCCCACCCCCACAGAGGCCTTCCGGAGGCCGGAAACAGTGTGTTTCCTGACTTCTGGTGGGCCCAGAAGGCCCGAAAATCAGCTGGCTGGCACACGCATGGGTGCCAGAGCTGAGCTCGTGTGTCCACTGTTATGGCTCCACGTGCCACCTGTGGCACCCGTGCCATAGGTTCGCCATCATGGGTCTAAGGAATTGCATAACTGGGCAACAAACAGTCTTTTGTTGTTTGGGGAATAACAATATAAAGCCTATGTATTTACTTTATATAACATTAACCATGCAAAAGATTTTTTTTTTAAAAGCCTTTCCTCTCCATTCAGACAACATCTGGTTATACAGTATATAATCAATTGAATCCAGTCTTAGTAATACATGTGTGAATTAATAGAAACCTACGGGGCTTAAATTGGTTCTGATTGCCTTAAGTACCACAGATGGCCATGGATTTATTCTAGATACTGCTATGTTTGCAGAGGTAAGTACAGTAAAGTTATTACGGATGGAGAGCAGTATTTGCACTGATATTTTACGATGTAGAAGTAAATTAGCTATTTCCACAGACAGTAGCTGCTGTTGCTATGCTGCAGCGATAAAGATTAGTTTCACAACAGATAAATTGCATCAACTGTGACACATTTTATTGTGCCAATGTCAAGAGTCCATTAAAAGAAAGCCCTGCCTGGTAAACAAGGGATCGGACTCTTTAATTATCTGACTGAAAGTAAGTTTTTAGCTGTATTGTTCTCCTGTAATTGCTGTTGTTTTTAATGGTGGTGGTGGGGGGTGTTGAACATCGTGAGGCGAAGTACACAGAATCAGAAGCTTGTTTTAATTTTGGTAAGAATCAGCAATGCTGCAAATATTTTAGCCATTCCTAGGATCGTTTTTAAGGAATACAGGTACCCATGATTTAGTAACTACAATTGGGACCAGCAGTTCAGTCATCAAGCAAAGCGGTCACTTATCTTATAAATCTTATAAGATGATGGCATTCTTCTTTTTTAGATCTCACGAAAACATCCTATAAAATAAATACAATTTGACAAGTCTAGGAGGATTGTTGGATGTCATCCCTATTTTATACAAATTTGTAATCATCTGAACTTTGGCTTAGCGTCCTATAGTATTTTGCAACTGTTGATTTCATCAATAATATTTAACTGAAGGGGAGGGGATACAATACAGAGGAAAATATACCATATTTTCCCAAAAATAAGACCTTGTCTTATTTTTTTTGAACCCTGAAATAAGTGCTTGGCCTTATTGCCATGCGCTCAAAAGCCCGATTGGGCTTATTATCAGGGGATGTCTTATTTTGGGGAAAACAGGGTATATTTTATACGGCTATTATAAAGGGCTCTGCCAAATGGATGAAAGTTTTATGCTTGTAAAACAAGTCTTTGCTATTCAAATTCCTACAGATTCCTACATATACAAACAGCCATGGTGGTGCAGTGGTTAAAATGCAATATTGCAGGCTAATTCTGCCGACTGCCAGGAGTTCGATTCTCACCGGGTTAAGGTTGAGTCAGCTTTCCATCCTTCCGAAGTTGGTAAAATGAGAACCCAGAGTGTTTAGGGCAATATGCTGACTCTGTAGACCGCTTAGAGAGGGCTGCAAAGCATTGTGAATCAGAATATAAATCTCAGTGCTATTACTATTACTGTATTGTCTTTTCAAAGGAACTAAATTATCTTCTCACCTATCCTGCAACTTCCATCTCAAATCCTGCAAAGTAACACACAAGATTCACCAGGTGCCTGGCACAAGCAACTTTGTCAAAATATTTCCATTAAGCTATCTTTAAATCTACCGCAAAGTATTAATATCGAGTGTCTATGGAGATTCTCAGTCATCCAAGTCATGGTTGTCCCAAAGGTGCTTTTTCAAGAGGCAACTTGCCTCTTGAAAAAGCACCTTTGGGATATTTTAATATCGAGACTGAAGAACTGCATTCTTGCTGGTTGGTAGGTTTCCGCAGCAGTATCGCAGATTTGACTGCAGATGGCAGCTTAGGACGGTGAGTCTCTCCAAAATTCTTTCAGCTTCTTGTTTCCAACTGAGGAGAAACAAATTTGGGAATAACTTCACATTCCCAAGATCAGAAAAATGGAAGAAGAGCCCAAACAATATAATGAAGATTACGTGGCAGAAGCAGAGGAAAGTGAAACTATGTGAATCCCCGAGAAACAAACTTCAATACTGCAGATTACCAGAAGCACCTGAAATTTAATTGAAGATAACAGGCCTAACACTGCTAAAACAGGTAACTCTTTCTCTGTCTAACAAATATAAGAACCCCAACGGAACTAATCCTCTGGCTGAGAACTTTCTCAGTAAACTAATTTTCTCTGTCATCAAGTTAGTCCTATGTAAATGCAGACGTGCTTGATGCCCAACTCATTCACCAGAGTCCACTGGTGTCTGCAAGAATACAGATAGTCTTTGATTTACAACAGTTCGCTTAGTGACCATTCAAAGTTACAACTGCACTGAAAAAACTGACTTATGACCATTTTTCACACTTACGACCATTGCAGCATCCCCAGGGTCACATGATTTATATTTGGAGGCTTGGTAACTGACTCACATTTATGACGGTTGCAGTGTCCCTGGATCATATGAACCAGTGGTGAAATCCAATTTTTTTTTACTACCGGTTCTGTGGGCGTGGCTTGGTGGGCATGGCAGGGGAAGGATACTGTATAATCTCCATTCCCACCTCACTCCAGGGGAAGAATACTGCAAAATCCCCATTCCCATCCCACTCTGAGGCCAGCCAGAGGTGGTATTTGTCGGTTCTCTGAACTACTCAAAATTTCCGCTACCGGTTCTCCAGAACCTGGCAGAACCTGCTGGATTTCACCCCTGATATGAACTCCGTTTTCAACCTTCTGACGAGCAAAGTCAATAGAGAAACCAGATTCACTTAACAATTGAGTCACCTATTTAACAGCTGCTGTGATTCACTTAACAAATGTGGCAAGAAAAAAAGTCGTAAAATAGGGCAAAACTTGCTTAACAAATTTCCTACATAACAACATGTATTTTGGGCTCAGTTTTGGTCCTAAGTTGAAGAATACCTGTACTGTAAGAAGTTCATGATGTAGAATTATTTTTTCTTCCTAGTGCTTTCCTCCAGGTGTAAGGTCTTTTGCGGGGGTGGGTGGGGATCAACTGAGTATCGATTGATTGCTTGTGTCAGGAATTGACTGACCAGATTGTCACCTATGCTTGATTTCATGGGCTGTGAGGCACCCAGATAGCTTTCACCCCTAAGGCGGAACTAGAACTCACAGGTTTCCTGCCTAATCTCATGCCTTAACCACTAGGCAAAAGTGGTTCTCAAAAAAAATGAAATAAGAGCTAAATCTTGCAAAATTTCCCCTGTTCATTTGAAATGTGTTCTTGGTCAATCCTATGCGTCATTGCCAACTCAGATTCCGACAAATAAATAAAAAAAGAGCACCCAGTTCCTGAATTGCTGGACAAAACCCTGCCTGAGGAGGAGGAGATTGGGCAGAGGAGATTGTGCCACAGTGGCCGCAGTAACCAAGAGACCCAGCTGCCCCCCAGTCTCTAAAGATGCATTGAAGCTGCCACTCCCTCCCAGCGCAAGGGATCATTGTGAGGTGAGCAGAGCAAAGGTGCTCTCCAAGGCTCTTTGCTAGAAAGGAACCTAAATCTTCCAAATGAAGAAGATTTAAGAAGAGCAGGAAGCTCAAGCCTTTCCCAATGGTGACAACCATTTCTTGACCTACAACTTAAACGTTCATGTTTGTGACTCTGGACCTGGACTGGCTGATGACCCTATCTGGTTCTTGTGCCTGCTGTTTTTGATTTGGACGCTTTCTCAAGGCAAGCTTCCTCGACTTTGGGGGACTTGATTTTTCTTGTCTGTGCATACTTGCACACACAATTCCTTGGCCACTTGTTCATTTGCTTAAAAACTTTCTAGTAAAATTTGCAAACCTCTCTGGGGGTTGCATGTGTGTGGCCTGAGACAGGATACTTATATCTTTTTTTGGGGGGGTTA
>WNWU01000003.1:1669195-1808728 GCA_012654045.1 Ptyas mucosa
AAAACTTCCATATTTAACATAGAAACAATATCAGTAATCTTTTAATTATGTTTTAATGTAAGATTTTCATGAGTTTGGATGGATTATAAGTAACCCTAAAAATACATTTTTAATTAATATGCTGCTTGTATACTTTTTCTGATAACTTTTAAATGTCATATTTTATTAATTTGTTATTAAATCATTAAACTGGGAAAAACTGTTGTGACACTTAGGAATTTAAAGAAAGGAGATAAACACGGAGGGATATGATTGAGATATACAGAATTATAGATAGTGTGAATAAAATAGACAAGGAGAAGCTATTTTTCCTTTTCCAGAATTCTAGAATCAGAATCATGAAATTGAATACTGGAAGTATCAGCACAGAGGAAAGGATTTTTAAAAAACTCAATGCATAATTAAACTTTGAAAATCATCAACATGAGAGTTTTATTAGCTGTCAGTTTGGCTAGCTTCAAAAAAAAGGGGATAAGACCAATTCATTGAAGTTATAGGAACCAATGGCTATTAACCTTGATGGCTGTGTGACTGCCTCTGAAGACCATCTTGCATGGGGGACTATTAAGCTGCTTTGCTCAATTGGTTGCCTGCTGTAAGAAGAAACCACTGGATTAGATGGGTCAATGTCTGATTTAGTAGGGCATCTCTGTTCTTATGTTAAAATCCATTTCACAACTACAGGAAATCCGGATCCAATTCACCAAGTTTAACTTAGCGTACATCTAAGTTACAGTAATGAAAAGAAAAATATTTTCAGTGATGAGAAGCTTTTGAAACTTGAGGAAAACAAAATTTTCAGGCTTTCCTTATGCACATTTTATACAGTATGATTAAGCTTAAGTATATTGAATGTGAGAAAGCAAAATAATGTCTGTTGAATTAGTTGCAGTATTGCTAGAGGCACTAAAATAGGTGAGGATTAAGTGTGGACAGCGGCTAATACTTTGCTGAAACCTAAAACTGCTGTAATATGTTGTATAATATGAAGGAAGTATTATCTGATCAGGAGATTAAATTTGCTCATGATAATATGCTTTGCTTATTGCAAGAATTTTTTTACTAATTCTGTAAGTAAAATCACATTATTTTTACATTGTCTAGTGTACTACTTTTCAAATATATGTGCTACTTTGTCCCATTTATGTCTTGAAAAATAGCGGATAGAGTTCACACTTTTTTTGTTTCTATAGATATGCTTATACTATATCTTCAGTTTTGTAGTCCAGAATCATGTATGTTGCTGAAATGCAAGGCAGTATATTGAAAAGAAAAGAATAGATTTATTTGCTGTGATAGTTAAGAAATGTTACTTTTTTGCCTCCCTCAGCTGATACCCCCCACCCTTTAAACTGTAGATAACGGCTTCTTTCTTGATTCATTTTTCTAGATTAAGCATTTCAGTTTTTATCTGCCACCCTGTCATTGTAAAGCTATCATTACAGAATCTGACTTTACTTTCATAGTTTTTAAAAAAACACTTATCCTTAACATTTAAAAATATTTTTCTACAACAATTTGAATAACAGTGGAACCCGTTGCAAATTTTCACTTTATTATTTCCAGACTGGTTTTACAACTGTAATCTGCAATTAGGTAAACTAATCCCTTCTGTTGCCCATTTTACCAATAGCAGGGTAGGAATACAATCACAATTAGAAGTTTAAAATATACTGTGAGTAGTGATGGAATAAAGCCACAGATTGAGATTTAAAATACATGTTAAAGGGAACTTTCTAGTGAATCTTATGCAGCCTAAATGCATATACTCAATAATTACATTTTTGCTTAGTCTCTGGCTGGTAAAACTAGGTCTTTCTCTACCTGGACCGTCTCTGCGGGTAGATTCTAGTCCCCAATCTAGGTTTCTGGATTGTACATGCTCCATTTGAGGAGCTACTCTTAAAATAAAACTGCTGACATAGATCCAGCCTCTTCAGTCCATCTCAGGATCAGCCAACATTGCCAGGCTTTCTAGACCCATTTTAGATTGTTAGCCACAAGTGTCCTCTATCAGAGTTCTGTTTCTTTTTACGGAGTTTTGTTTTTTCTTTATCTGTTCAGCAGCCCCCATTTGGTTTGGGAAGCTAACTAACTTCTATTCCCAGGTTCTGCTTATCAGCTCACTAGAACAAAGTGATTGTTTAGTTGTATGGGCTCTTCATGATAGATTCACAAAGAGACATACCTCCTCTAGGCTATCATGCACATTAATAATCTTAGCACTGTTGGCATCACTGCAGACCTCAAAGAAAGAATCTATACAGTAATGATATTTTTGTTTTATTACATGTTTTTAAAATATGTCCCTAATAACTACATAAACACAAGTGCAGGAGGGTCAAATTAATGTATATGAAAATACAGTTTAAACATTTCATGTAAATTTAGATGCTGATAAATCATGATGTTTCATTCTTTAGAAATAACACTGTCTTTAGCGTTATTTAAGTTTCCGTTTTCTAGATTCTTGATTTTAGAATGTAAACTAGGAAATAAGTCTTGAGTTATATTTCATTCCTTGTCAGCTATAAACTTAACTCAAAGATTGTGAAAATCTTTCCAGCCTGATATCCTCTAAAGCAGGGGTGTCAAACTTGCAGCCCACGAGCCGGATGCATCATGTGCTGGCCCCACCACTACCTGGTTTAGCAAAGAGGGAAAAAGTCCCGATATGTCACGTGATGCCACTGTGATGGTGTGGGATTGACACCCCTGCTCTAAAGCTTCTGAACTACAGTTTTGTCATAGCTCAGATTGCTAATCATCAGAGAAGATGAGATCCTAAGTCTGAGTTAGGTAACAAAAATCATCCTTTTGTTTAACATTTTTCTTCTGTTTAAATTTATCTGTTAAATATTCTTTTCTAGTTTAATTTCAGATTGAACTTTTAAAGTGGCTTTCATCTAAGGTTATAATTCCTTTTTCTTTTTTACCTGCTTCAAGAACACGAACTAGAGATGACATCCTCTCAAGAAGGGAGCGATCAAAAGATGCCAGTCCACCTAGATGGTCTCCTTCAAGAAGAAGATCCAGGTCTCCACTTCGACGAAGATCTCGCTCTCCACTTCGACGTAGCCGGTCTCCAAGAAGGAGAAGTAGATCTCCTCGGAGGAGGTATATAAGCTGTATAGTTTGTAAGCAAAATTAACACTGTACAAGTGGTATTTTCTATTAGCATGAGGGGGTTGATTTTCTCCATCTGGCTTCCACCTGCCATCAAAATACATTGGTATCCTGAAATCTCTTGTTCCTCTGAAGCAGATTGTGAGAATATGTAATGCTCTGCAATAGGGAAGATTGTGTTATTGTTTGTTACATGATGCAGTGCAATCGTATCTGTATGCTAAAAAATAATGATTCTTTTCAAGGTGGGTTTACTTTTTCCAATTTCATAGCTGAAACTTCATGTCAGATTGTTCTATATTCCTTTTTGCCAGTAAATGTTTGAATAAAAATATGTTATCCTAATATGCCTGGTAAAAAATAGATATGGTTGTTAATCTAGATGTTTTAAACTACAGGTTCTGCAATTTCTGATTGCCACACTGGCTATACTTGAAAAGTTTTGAAAGACATCACGATACCATGGTGTTACTGCTAAATCAGAAAAACTACTCTGGTATCTTTTTAGTGATATATATGTGTGTCCCCTTTTAAACAATTTTAGTCTTTGAATTGTAAAATAATAGTATCAAACAAAATGAATATGGTTATTATAAAAGTACACATTTTGTTAAATCCATTTTCAGAGACAGGGGTAGACGTAGTAGATCTCGTTTGAGAAGGCGATCCAGATCACGAGGTGGCCGTAGACGACGGAGCAGGAGCAAAATAGAAGATAAATATAAGGGAAGCCTTTCAGAAGGAATGAAGATTGAGCAAGAATCTTCATCTGATGAAAAGTAAGTGTTGTATTTCAATATCTCGTATATAGCATTCGAGATACCCTGAAATGATAAGAAACCTTAAATTGTGAGTTTAAGCTAGTAAGTAAAGTACGTTGTAATGGATTTGCTTTTGTTGCATTAGTCATTATGCTGTTTCAGTGCTTTTTTCATTAAGATGGGATAGAAACATGGTAGGGAAAATTTTTTTCAGTTGTTTTAAAACTCTAGAAACTGGATTGGTTTTGAAGCAGTTTAATAATATAACTGAATATTTACATATTAACTATGAAAAGTCCTGGGAACAGGTGAAGTACTGGATGATTGTTGGATGCTAGATATCTGTATCAATACTTTGGGAAATCTTTAGAGTAGATCATAAGGAGAGCTCTTTGTAAGCACCTTAAAAGCAGTGCCGTGGTCAGCATGGATTTGCCAAGAACAATTCTTGCTAGACTAATCTTATCTTATATTGACCCCCACCCCCCCAAAAACTGGATTTTTAAAAAAATGTTACAAACCGAATTTATCTTGATTGTATCAAAGGTTTATCAAAATAGTAATTACCACTTAGTTTGCTCAGTGACTGACCTACAAAAAACCCACATAAAGTAGGGTTACTTGCTTAACAGCCACCACAATTTACTACCATAGTTCCAGGGTAAATTACCGTCATAAGATGAGGACTACCTGTGCAAGGGAGACTAGTCTTCCCTATACAATAACTGAAAGTTTTATAAACTCAGGGCAAACATATTCCTTCTTCCATTTCTCCAACAACAACAATCCTTTGAGATGAGTTGACTGAGAGTGTGACTACCCAAAGTCACCCAGGTAGCTTCATTTCATTATGAAAGGGGGAAAGTGTTTCCAGTTCCCTGGAATTCTTTAAAATGAAACAATTCTTGTCCATAAAAGTGTAGAAACTTCCTGATGGTGATGGAATTGAGAACTACCAAATGGACATGCATCCCAACATGGGAGAAAATCCCCTTTTCCCTCTAACCAGCTTTCTTCAGGAAGACTTTCTAATTAAGAAGCTTTTAAGATACAGTAAAGAAAAATAGCTGCTGCCTAAGGACACAGATAATATTTTCTGTGAACTTCAGGTCAAGAATGTTGAATGTTATTTTAGAAATACATGTTCTTGTATCAGTACATACAGTACTAAGATGTCAAATGGTTAATTTATATAATAATAGCCTTGAAGACTTCGATGTTGAAGAAGAAGATGAGGAAGCTCTAATTGAGCAAAGAAGATTACAGAGGCAAGCAATTGTGCAGGTTTGTTATGTTGCTAATTCTATTCAGACCAGACTAAAATTTTAAGTAGACTTATTGGAAGAAATGTCATTTACTTGTAACATCTGGGAGCTGTCCAGAGTTTGCTTTAAGACGGCTATATAAATGTTTTAAATAAAAAGTTTGGTAAATTCCAGATGTCATGCACACAAGGTTGTAATTGTAATTGTCAGGTGTAAAAACAATCCTATTTTCTGATGTTGCAATGGCTCTGAATGACATTTGTTAAAACATTTATAATGTAGGGCCTTTTCTTTTTAAAGGTGACCTTTATGGGTTGCACAAAAGAAATCTTTGCAATTAATGAAAACTGAGGAATTCTTAAACTTGTATAACTATTGTATGTAGAACTAGATGTCTGCACATTATGGATAGAAAAGAAGTATGCCTCTATGTTGAATCATTGTCTTGTTCACTTTATCAAGGCATTAGCTCAAACAGCTGCTGTACATTATTACAACCAGTGGAGTGATATAGTGAGCTTCAAAACTGATAGTTCATACTCGCTAGAGTGTGTTCAGATATTAAAATGGCCTTGCATTTCCAAACATTTTCTGACGTAATTGGTTTCTACTGTGTGTCTCCCCACATATGTGGCAGCTGAAAGAGGAAAGTAGTTAAGAAGAAATAGACTGAAAAAAGGACTTGCATAGTAAATGCCAGGCTATTGCAGTTTGGAATGTACAATATGAAATGGATTTCTCAGTCTAGAATTGACTGAATGCATATTTATTTATTTATAATCAAATTTAGAGACTGCCCATCTCATAGCAACTCTGGGCAGTGGACAATTAAAAACATAAAAATAGTATATTTCAATAAGAGGAGGCAGTTACAAGAAAAATAACAAAGTTGGTGGGGGGGTGTTTGCCTTTAAGGTACTTACAAAGTTCAAGGTTGTCTCTAAGTGAGGTGGCAGAGCCAGGTATTCAAACTCTTCCAAAAGAGGATCTGCCATGTAGACCTTTAAAGTACATAACCAACTCCTTGAATTGGACCTGGAAGCAAACTGGTACCCAGTGCAACTTAATGTAACAAAACATTACATGCATCACTCTTGGGGCACCCAAATTTGCTTTCACAGCCACATTCTATACCAGCTGAAGCTTCCAGATACTTTTCAAGGGTAAGCCCCATATAAAGTGTATTGCAATAGTTCAAGTGGGAGATGACCAGGGCATGAGTGGCTGAGAGTAAGGGCCTCCATATCCAAGAAGGGATGTAACTTGTGCACAACAGGAAGTTGATTTGCTTTTATAGCAGAATCTTAATTCTTGGGAGGTTGCTGTTGGGCTTCAGGAATGCAGCAAAAACATAAGGGATATAAAATGCAGATATATAGTGCAGGAGGGGCAGTGAATAGATTCTTTTATAATGCTGGAGGAAGTATAAATAGCATTTTTATTTATCTCATTATCAAATCCAATATAAATTATGGCTTTTTTCCTTTTTAGAAATATAAGTACTTAACAGAGGATAGTAACATGTCAGTGCCATCTGAACCAAGCAGCCCTCAAAGCAGTACTCGCAGTCGTTCCAACTCACCAGAAGGCATTCTTGAACGGGTAGCAGCTGATGTTAAAGAGTATGAACGAGAAAATGTGGACACTTTTGAAGCCTCAGTGAAGGCAAAACACAACCTCATGGCAGTTGAACAAAATAATGGTAACAATTATAGAGTTTTTAATACATTCTGAAAGAATGATTATCAAACAATCAACAGCAAGATATTTACATTAGGACAGCTTAGTAAAGAATTTATGTCCTTAATTTATAACTGAATATAAACAATATTTTGTTACTTGTAGCTAAATAGAAAATTAGCTAAATTATGACTGAAGTCACTGATGGACTTTAGACACAGAAAACAAAAATATATTCATCTTGATAGACTTAATTTATAGACTTTAAAGATTCCTGTTCAATCTTTAGCTATATAGCAATTTTTACTATAGTGCTGGGCAGATATCTGTTCCTGCAGTATGATTTTCTCCTTTCATTCCTCTCCCCTTCCTGCAATTTTCTTTTGTCCTCAAAAATGTTCTGTCTGGGAACCCTCTGAAGTACATTTTCATGGCATATAGGGGTGCAAAAGATAAGAGAAACTACTACTTGTTTCTCTTTGCAAACATCTTTATAGAACAACGTAGTTTAATGTCACTTAATACAATATATCAGACAGGGACACAGTGTACATATTTCTAAACAGCACCATGTATTAGCATTTCAAAGTTTATTTAATACTGTAATAAATATAGTGGCATATATTTAATATTAAGATTACTTACAGTTAAAAGAAAAGTAGAAAATTGAATGAAATGTCCATCTCTCTTAGCTAGTATGAGTATTTCATCTCACTGTCATCCTTACATTCTCAAAAACCAGAGAAACTGTTCCATATGCAATGATAAATTGATGTACTTTACCTAGTTTTACTGTCAAGAGCTATAAAACATCCTTCTAGTTTAAAAATTAAGATGTACTAGAAAACCCATGCTCCGTTGGGTCATCATTTCAGATATATTTCCTAAACAGAGAAACCAAATGACCAAAAGCACTGGGAACAGGAACAACTCCCAATTTTCTGCCGGCTTGCCCGTTGAGTTTTCTTGTGGGAATCGCAGAGAGCGTTGAAAACCTCCCCTCCCTTTTCCTTCCGAGCAAGCAAGGGAGTAAGTGGCTGCTGCTAAGTGGGGGAGGGATGGAGGGATTGTGAGACTGGCTGGGCAACTATCATGGAACATTGAAAATGATTGTGTGACCACAGCAGCAATGCAGCAGCAGCCAGAAGCACTGAAATAGTCACAGCTTTTCCAAGTTTCATTCCCTTAGGAGTCATTTATACTGGATTTTAGACACATTCTGTAATTTAGCCCATTTGAGGTACCTTGGTTTAAAAATTGTTAGCCTATGATGCACCATTTCACCCAGTTCAAGATCATGATGAGAGCTTTAGTAGTATATAGGTTGCAGGTTTTAATTTTGGAATCTCTAAAAGTTGAAATGAGTGTATTGTGTAGTTTAAACTGTAAGAAAAGCTGTTTGGGAGATTCAGCTCTTAATTCCTATCTTCTCTTGAGTTGAAGTAGCATAGCTTTCTCCATTCAGAATTGTAAAATTAACCATCTTAATTTTAGTGCTAAATGAAAACCTTATTCTTCAGTCATTTCAAGCCCATAGTTTTTAATTGACCATCTTGGTAGTGTTTATTTATGGATGGTTGGTTTATTTACGGATTGTAATTGTGTATATGTCATCCAAGATGATCTCAGATTAATTGTACATTGTGTGTGCGTGTTTAAACTTATTTATCATTTCATTTTCTTTCATTCTAAGTCTTAATTATTTAAATATTCATTTAAGGTTCATCTCAGAAGAAAATCACAGCTCCTGATATGTTTACAGAATCAGATGATATGTTTGCTGCATATTTTGATGTAGGTGCACTAATACTTATTTTTTTATTTGGTTAAATTTTTATACTGCCCTTCTTGCGGACTCAGGGCGGTGAACAGCCAACTAAAAACACTGTATACAAAAGTTAAGACAAGTTTTAAAATAATTTAAATGAGATTTGGCCTATAATTTAAAAACAATTTGAATTTAAAATCGGTATCAAAACTTTAAAACCAAGGCATGGGGTCAGGCCAGCCCAGCTAACTGGAAGAAATGAGTTTTAAGGGCCCGACGAAAAGTCCGGAGGTCTGGGATCACTCGTATCTCTGGGGGGATAAATATATTTTATCATGGTTGTTGAAATGTAGCACTATTTTAGTGAAACAAATATATAAAAACCTCTTAAAACTCCCTAAATTATTTCGAGAAACAGTTTACAATATGATTCTAAAAATGATTCTTCAACCGTTTTTATAATCTTGAAAGGGTGATAGTGCAGTTTCTCAGTGGGATGTAAATGGGTAAATATTAAAATATATTTAATGCTAGTTAAATATGCACTGGTATCTTACTCTTAGGTTAGTAGATATTTAATGTAGTATAGGTTGTTTAATATTACTTATCACAACAATTAATGTATGCTTATGGATATATGTATATGTATATATCACTTAGACTTATATACAGCTTCATAGTGCTTTACAGCCCTCTCTAAGCAGTTTACAGAGCCAGCATATTGCCCCCAACAATTTGGGTCCTCATTTCACCGACCATGGAAGGCTGAGGCAACCTTGAGCCTGATGAGATTCGACCTGCCAAACTGCTGGCAGCCAGTGATCAGCCGAAGTAGCCTGCAGTACTGCACTCTAACCACTGCTCCACCGCGGCTCATATAGATATATATACCCACATATAAAATTCAGATATTTAAAATGTGATGAAAAAGCTTAAGTCTTTATTTCAGAGTGCACGTCTTAGAGCCGCTGGCTTTGGAAAAGACTTCAAAGAAAATCCAAATCTCAGGGATAACTGGACCGATGCTGAAGGATATTACCGTGAGTACAGTCGCTAAATTTCTGTTATCTGCTGAATAACACTGGTAAATTAATGTGTTTTATTATTAAAGTGTCTTCATTCTGCATAACTAATTTGTATGTAGCAATGGTTTCACTAGTTCTTGTGCTTTGTTTTGAATATACAAGGCATCTTACATGCTTTTCTTTTCCGTTCTTTCCTCCCCGTTCCAGGTGTTAACATAGGTGAAGTGCTAGATAAACGTTACAATGTGTATGGTTACACTGGCCAAGGAGTTTTCAGTAATGTGGTTAGAGCCAGAGATATGGCGAGAGCAAACCAAGAAGTGGCTGTGAAGATCATTAGAAACAATGAACTTATGTAAGTGAGAAAGTTCAAATGCTTTTGATTGTATTGAGCCATTCAATAATAGTAGCAAATAACAAATATAAAAGAAATCTGATGAGCAGAATTTATTTATTTAAAGTGTCACATTTATCAATCATAGGTATAATTAACTGAAATTAAACTTCAGCGGTTAGTTTTAGTCACTAGAGAACATATGCCATATTGCTTAAATATGCACATATTCATATACCATATTGCTTAAATTATTAATATATTTAAATCAAATGCTTTCCGTAATTTAATAAATAGCATGTGGGAAAATACATATTGTTTGGCCTCATCTAAATATTTCTGACATTTAACTTATTCACTAAATAGTGACTTAGCCACATGTTATAGGAAAAATTGAAATGTCTATTTCCTAAAACTTCAGTTCTTTATATATTTATATGGCATTTGAAGGGAACTTTTGGCAGCTCTCTTATCTCTCTTAGTATTTAAGCCAGAAACAAGTGATTTCAAAATGCAACAGAAGTAAGATGTTACTACAGGTGTGCACAGAGTGGAAATTATATTTTGTTCCAAGCCTGCAATAAACCACCACTCCTAGAAGCTTGATTGAGCCATATTGGGTCAATTGCAGTTTGGCAAATTGAAAATTGGTTGACTTTTAGGGTTATTATTAATTTTTTCCAGAGCAAGTTGCAGTGGAATCCTGGGTTAAGTGTGCAGGGCAAGTGGGGCAACACTAGTACACATTCCCATGCTACCCTCAGCAGCTTCTACCACGCCAGATCTCACTGATCTGCTTCCTTTACCTTCCAGTGTCTTCTTTCCCTGCACTCCCATAGCTATTGCCACCCCTAGTGCTGTCCCCAGTTAAGAGCAGATTCTCAGCATGGCATATCTCATTGGCTTTCCTACCCTTAACTTTTGCCAATTCCTTCCCTCCTCTGTCTCCCCTCAATTGCAACCAGTGCTCTTAGTCTTCCTTTTCCCTTCCACTTAATTACACTGCCACCTCTACCAGGAACAGCCTGTTCTCACATCCAGAATAAAGCAGTCCTATTCTGTTTTATGGACCCAAAAATGTGCAATGCATTTTTCCTCTCAAACGTTCCTATGCTTGGAACACTGTATGCCTTAACAGTTTACATATCCCCAGATTTTGCTACATTTAATAGGATTGAAAATTACATGATTGAATATAGATGGAAGAGGAGTTTGGTTTTTGTGTTCTGTAATAAATTATATTTTCTTCAGGCAAAAAACTGGTTTAAAAGAACTGGAATTCTTGAAGAAGCTCAATGATGCAGACCCTGATGACAAATTTCATTGTCTACGTTTGTTCCGACATTTTTACCATAAGCAGCACCTTTGTCTAGTGTTTGAACCTCTAAGGTATGCCCCTTTAAAAATAAGTTTTATCATACTGACTTACGAAGTTTTACATTGTTATAATGCTTCAGAAATAGTTATTCCACCAGTTTAATGATAATTTTCATATTTAATGAACATATTTGAGGATTAATATAAATCTGTTCATGTATTCACAGTTTAAGGGTACACATGCACTGGTCTCCACTTCCCTGTTCCAATCAGCAAATTTAAGCCAATTCTTTCATATGTTAGTAGTTTTTATCAAATAGCTGTAACTGCAACATACAATTCTTGATTGAATAATAAAATATTAAATTAGTGAATTCTGACAGAGAAGAAACAGTATAAAATCAGTAAGTGGAAGACATAATTGTTTTAATGTGTATTTGAAGCACTTAACATAAAATCCTTTGATTTCTGTGCAAGTATTGAAGCAGTTTGTCAGCTTGAAAAGATAATTTGTTTTCTTAGCATCAAATTTCTGTCAGTTTTATTTGAGGTGGACGTTGAAAAATAATACTCTGCAGTTGCTAAGAAACATCCATACTGTAATTAATGCAAATAAGTTTTCACAATCACCCATCTGTTGCTTAGGTGCTTGTTTTTCATACAAATCTACTTAATGAACTTAGCACACCTGCTCTTTTCAATAGTCCTTTGCAAGTAATTTGAAGAATAAAAAATACCATGTAAACATTTTTAAAATTATTTATAATGAATCATTTTTTAAATATTCTGCAGATTTTTGTAAAAATGAATTTTGTGTATTAAGTTTTGTTCTAGTTTCATTGTATTGGTTCTCAATTTAGTATGAATTTACGAGAAGTTCTAAAGAAATATGGAAAAGATGTTGGTCTCCACATAAAGGCTGTGCGATCCTATAGTCAGCAGTTATTCCTGGCCTTGAAACTTCTGAAAAGATGCAATATTTTACATGCTGATATCAAACCAGATAACATTTTGGTAGGTAATATGTTATAGTTCTATAGCAGTTTCTTTGAAAGAGACAAAAGTATTCATCATCTGTAACATTACAGCTGAATTGCCATATCAGTTGCTCTCATTGCCATACTGCAGGGATGGGCAACTGTGGCCCTTTTACAACCTGTGGACTTCAACTCCCAGAATTCCTGGCTCAGGAATTCTGGGAGTTGAAGTCCACAGGTCATAAAGGGGCCATATTTGCCCACCCCTGCCATATTGTCATTGCGTTTTGTGTGTCTGTGTGGTCCCAACATAATCTAGGGATTACCCTGGCAGATAAAAAAGAGGGATTTCTATTGAAAGTGCAAAACATTGTTCAGATGATATGTAGAAGAGTATATCAAAGTGGAAAAATGTGATGGCTTATTGTTTGGATTATTGTGATTCCATTTTTTTATTGAATTATTAAGTGCATAAATTCCAGTTGTTTTCAACAATGTTGCTACAAACTCCTCTTTAATAGGAAATGTAGCACCTTCACAAGTAAGATCAATACATTGCAACATAGTCAACTTCTCAGTATTTTGACATTTTTGCTTAGAATATGAAAGTAACCACCTGGATTATAGACCAAGGCGTTATTGTGTCCACTATTCTGTTTCTTAATAGCCTATAGCAGATCATTTAAGTATAATGATTAGCATGTGTGTGTGTGTGTTGTGTATAATAAATTACAAAAAAGAGGGATTTCTATTGAAAATATAATAGTGCCACTTATTACTTTTATCCATAATTATTATTTTTGCTTCTTTTAGGTGAATGAATCAAAAACCATTTTAAAACTTTGTGACTTTGGATCAGCTTCACATGTTGCTGACAATGATATCACACCGTATCTTGTTAGTCGATTTTACCGTGCTCCTGAAATTAGTAAGTTAATCTACTCTGAATTTAGGTTAAAATTATTAATAAACATTAATTTAACTTTATTAGAGTTTTATGATTGATATCATTCTTTGGTGTGATATCAAATATGTATAATCCTTAATTAATATGAAAATGTCTATAGAAATTGGAATCTGAAGCTTAGATTACAGCTGAATGGAAGGTAGGGGCCACTTTAAAAATCTCATGGTTTGGGGGTTTAACCTCTTTAATTTCTTTTAAGTCCTCCTTTTTTTTCCTTGTTGAGAACTATGCCACCACTTTTGCCTTTTTCTAGGATCCTTAGTTTGTTCTTCCCAATCTTTTTTTCCTCTTGGTTGATTCTCTCCTCACAACTTGGTTCATCTATCCTTCTTGGCCTTTCCTTCTGTTCACTGGAGAAGCCCCTGCATCATCTGAGTATCTGCCTGACAAATGAAGAATTTAACATGGAATTTTGCACGTGTGTTAACTTATTCTTACTCATCCTGCTTTTTCTGATTGCATGGAAGTCAAGAGGTGCACATTTGAAACAGTATAATGTGACTCAGACTTTGCTACATCATGCAGTACTATTTTACCCACTCTCTCTTCATGTACCATTTAAGATTTTACAGAAGACAGCTAGTATTTCCATCAGTTATTTGTAAATGACAAAATAAGGAAGGAACAAGAGGAAAATTACAGTTAGTGGCATAGACACTTATCTGAGTTGATGACATATAGAAATACTCTAGATGTTACAATTCATTCTCTTTTCTGCCAGGCTGATTTTAGAAAAAGTAATTACATTTATTGCAGTTTAATATAACCAAATAGCCTGTAATCTAAAATTGTTCTCCTTCAGTTATAGGCAAAATCTATGACTACGGTATAGATATGTGGTCTGTAGGCTGTACATTGTATGAACTTTACACTGGGAAAATATTATTTGCTGGGAAAACCAATAATCATATGTTGAAACTTGCTATGGACCTCAAAGGAAAGATGCCAAACAAGGTAAAGAAATGAAATCCTTATAAAAATCAACAAAACAAGGTGTGCTGCCCTGCCCCCCCTCAAATATTCAATAGCCAGCCAACTGTGTCCTGTAGAAAAAGATATATAAATGTTGTTGGAAATTGCTTATAGATGTAATGC
Source organism: Ptyas mucosa (assembly GCA_012654045.1). NCBI lineage: Eukaryota > Metazoa > Chordata > Lepidosauria > Squamata > Colubridae > Ptyas > Ptyas mucosa. Next base: position 1,683,511 of record WNWU01000003.1, read on the forward strand.
TAATTAATGTTAAATCACAAATAAACAGTATTTTAAGAAAAAAAAAGAAATCCAATACTTTGTGGAAGGGTGGGGTAGACTTGTTTCAGTTTTCTGGAGTTAAACTCATAGTGTATGACAGAATGATTTAAAGTTTTTTTTTTTTCCATTTTAAGAAAATGTACCGAAGTTCATTTTTGTATTCACCCGTCATTGAAATAAATGGGTTTACTTTTTTCAGGATAAATACTTAAAAGCCGCACTTTTAACATTTTTTAATGCTGTTCTTTCCAGATGATCCGAAAAGGAGTGTTCAAAGATCAGCACTTCGATCAAAACCTCAACTTTATGTACATAGAGGTAGATAAAGTAACAGAAAGGGTAAGTAATAGAATAAGCAAGATTGCTTTCTGTGGCATCCTTAATTAAAATTTTGCATAAAGGTGTTATGATGTATAAGAATCTTCCACAAATAAGAGTCTTTCGTTTACAGGGAATTGTGAGGTATAGTATAGTAAAGAATTCAAAATATACTAGGTGTGCGTAAACCTGAGCTGACCAAAACATTTGTTTAGTTTGATTGCATTTATTTATAAAAGATCCTTCTGTCCTCTTCATGCTATTATTCTTAAAGATATAGGTTTTTTAACCCAGACATTATGGGATACAGGTAGCTATGACTAGGCTACAAAGAAACATACTTTATGTTAAATTACAGTTCCATTCCTGAAGCTCCAACACTTAGACTTACTCTGAAAACATAAAAGATCCAAGGGGAAAAAAAGATGCATTAAAGTTTTGTAATTTCGAATGATCACTAAATGAACTGTTGTGAGAACTACCTGTAGTTACAATACTGTGGAAGTTTTGTTTTCCCCTTTCTGTTTTTCCAATTGACAACACTAGGGCCATGGTACAGTTATTATTTGGGGAAAGTGTTTTGCTTTCAAAAGCCAAATTTCAATTGCATAATGTGTAATCTCTTAATTGGACTAGCCATTTCATATTCTTGGTAATTTTACTCTTATCTTGAAAATAAATGCTGGATGCCCTTGTCTTGGTAGGAAAAAGTGACTGTGATGAGCACCATTAATCCAACAAAGGACCTGCTTGCAGATTTAATTGGGTGCCAACGCCTCCCCGAAGATCAGCGCAAAAAGGTTCACCAGTTGAAGGACTTGTTGGACCAGATCCTCATGTTAGACCCAGCTAAACGGATTAGTATCAACCAGGCCCTACAGCATGCCTTCATCCAGGAGAAAATTTAAATCCAGTGAAGATATTCAAAGGGTTTGAATAGTTAATATACAAAGACTGATGAAGTTTCACTGCAATTTATAAATGTACATATAACATATAAATAATTCCCCTGCAAAATTGAGGAAGAATGATATATTTCAATTAACACAAAGGTGGATTATTTCTTTTAGAAATGTTAGAGTAAATCTGTTTGTCTCATGTGAAGATTTTTTCACTGTAGAATTATTTTAATTGCCAAGACTGCACAGGAGTACAGTGCTAAAATATATGGTTGCAGTTCCTCTCAAATAATACATAACACACATGCGCACATGGACTATATATATATAAAAAAATCTGTGATGAAATATCAGTAAGACTGGGTGGTTGATTTTGGTTTTTAGCAAATTTGGCTTCATTTTTGTCTCTGAAAAATGGCCAGCATAAATGCTGTTTATATTACATTTTCCTAGGTGTGTGCGTGCAGGCCACAGCAGCATGCCCTTGGTGTAGTCAGTGCCGAAAGGGGTCTGTTCCTTCTTGAGCCTGCCCACAGGGATGGTCTCCTCTTTTAAAGCAGGTTGCGTACAACTTTCAGTACACTGAAGGTAAGCTAAACCATCAACATCACTGGTGTTTAAGATGTTAATTGTACTGGATCAACTGACAAACGAGAATCGGTCACTCTGTAGCAGAATTCCCTGCATGTTTTATAAAGGAGATATACCTATATATAAATATATATATAAATATATATATTATTTTCTGGCATTACAACTGTGGCATAATTCCAACTTGTGTTTGATCATCACATTCAAAGAAAAGTGGAGGAGTGTGCACTTGATGGAGAGAGCGCCTTCAGTGTACTGTTTATATTACTTTTTTTAAAATATCAACTTGCTACATAGACTTTATACCTTTTGTTAAATACAGTTCACGATGGCATAAAACCAGTACTTAAGTCATTTTCATTTACTAACAACAAATGCTAAGCTCTGGTTCCAAAAGTCCTTATCTCCTCTTGGCCAGATAGAAAGCACCACAATTTTTTTTTTTAGCTATTTGTATGTCATTTGAAAATGTACTGCTTTATGCTAAAGGTGTTTTCATTTGTTCATTGTTTTCATTATTTGTGATCATGTTGTCTTTCAATACAGGCATAAACCTTCCACTCTTGAACAAAGCAGCTGCTTTTTAAAAGCGGTAATTGCTTCTTTACCTTTTATTTCTTTTGTAAATGAAACTTTAAGAAATGTGACTTTAAAGTGTTGTCTCTTGCATAAAATAGTTGACATTCACTTATTGTAAAGTGAAGATTGTTCTGCTGCATGTAAAGTGGACCATGCAGATTTCTGTATGTTTTCGGTATGCATCATTAGATAATAAAGTCTTTTGTGAACAAGGCATTGGTAGCCCTTTTTAAAAGATTTTTGTCTCCGGCGTTGCCGACTCGGGTAAACCGTAAGAACTTTCCTTTTTAATAGTCCTTTAATTAAAACAATTACTAAAAGATGTGATCCCTTGAAAGAACTTTTAGACTATTAATTATTGACAATTCAATGTAAATATTGCCCCAAGCCCCCTGCAGATATTGTCTGCTTTCATTGTTAAGAAATTTATTCCTGTAGATTATTGAATTAGATGCAGGTTTTAACTAATGTTTGTGCTGTTTTTCTTACTTTTCCTTTTTGATGGTGCTGAGAGAGACAAAGGAAAGCAAGTCACAGGCCACTCAACGCCTACTCCAGGGGGTCTGGTTTGCTGAGACACCATCTTCACCTTCCTAACAAGGTTATTTCTGACAGCATGTGTAGATAAAACATTTAGCAACAACTTTAAAAATAGTTTGTTCATCATGAAGATACCCAACTGAATCAATTGTTTGCCAGCCCAATATTTTTTATTAAAAGCGGTTCATACAACAGATGATTCGTGTATGTTGCCTAGCTAAAACTTAGATGCTTTATAATATTTTGAAGTCTATAAGGATTTTTAAAATCCATAAAGGCATGTACTTAAAACGAAGTCATATTTAGTGCAGCCAAACCTATTGTTTGCTAATGGGATGCTTCCTAGGAGCTGTTCCCTACTATAATGGAATAACAAACTACGACAGTAGTTGATAATATTGTCTATTTTGAACCTCTACGCTGTCTCTCTAACGTTACTTAAAAAGTAGTAAAAGTGATTGTCAACTTATTTAAAATGTTTCTTGTTTGTGCAGGAAACAGAAAGCAACTTCACTGAAAGGAAGATATATATTACTTGATAGTCTTTTTCACACACAGTAAAGGGGCATGCTGTTTTGACAGTGCTATCAGCCTCCCTTGCGCATCTAGTGGCAATTTGACACATGTCATAAAATGTGATGGTCTTCACCATTTGTTCGTGTCCCTGCTTCCAAATAATAAAAGACAGTTGTCATGACAATTCCAGTAGCAGCTACAACCTTCCCCCCCCTCCCCCACTTATGGCTACAAAAATTTTAAACTTTCCTAAGAAAAAACAAAGTTGCTTGTTTACTTATTCTTTGTGTTATAGATGCCGTTCAAATGAAGATGATGGCAACCAGAAGACATGAACAAAGGTTTCTGTTCTCTAAAAGATATGCAAAACATTCTTATGTCTTTTTTTTTTAAAGAAAAAAAATCTTTTGTTCACAGCTCACAGATATAGACTTCATTTACACTTTCTCATGCCGGCAGTTCTTAGCATAGTACTCTTGTGGTGATGTTTTTTGGTTTTCTTTATACAAATGTTTCATTTCTGGATGATAAGATTTTTATTGTAGTAAAACTGAGATAGGCAACCGATTATATTTTAAATCCATTATAGAGCCTCCATGCACACCTTCAAAGTATAATCAAATGCTGTTATAGGATTGCCGACATAACTGCTTAAGACTTTATAATGGTATAGTCATAGAGGTAATATATTAAAGTATATTTGGGCTGCCAACTATTAATACACTTTGACACTCTGTTAAAGTGACATAAATTATTCAGACCTTTTGCATTGTTTTAAGCAACACAGTATGTGAATCTGGATGTCTATATAAAAAAACCATCTGGATTCTGGTTTTGTTAAAACTCGGCAATCTAATCCAATCCATACTGTACTGGTAGTTTAGTTTTTGCCTTATCCAGCAATCCTATTAGATGTTATGAACAAGGTGGTTTCAGATGGAAGCTAATCTTAAGTTTAACAAAAGATCTTCAAAGGGAGGTTATGAAGAAGCATAAGTGATGTTTAAAATTCCTAACTTCTGTAACAGTATTTCAGAGTTAGAAATATATTTTAAGTACTGTATGCTTTATTTGTTCATTGGTGTTTTGTGCTACTGCATAGATTGTTATAACAGAAAAAATGTTTAGGAACAATTTTGGTAAATGATACTGAATACTCTGCTAATAATATGTTTCCCTTCCTGTATAGGGTAAGTGGAAAATTTGTGACAGGAATTTACATGGCTTGATGTGAGCTTAAGAAGCTGAACCAGTCTGAAAATTCAGGATCATAATGTCTTTGCTGCTGAAATTGACAAGCTGTAACACAGAGTTTTGGATCAGCACGAAACAGAAATTTTCTTTAATAAAGCTTCATTTTCTATTTTAATATTGCCTCTGATAAAGCTTATTTTTCAGTTTCTTTGTTTATTCTATATTGTAATAGGTAGTAGTTCAGTAACACTATGTGCCAGCAGCCTGGTAATACAGAACCAATTTATTAATAGAGGGTAAACAGAAACAGGTCACATTATTCATTTACTGTTTCTCTGGTGGTTGCTCCTCCAATTGAGATACTTTTTACAAACTAATCATGTTCCCCAGCTCACTATTCTTTAATCTATGCTCCTCCAGTATTTATTTATTATGTTTGTATCATATCTTTTAGTCAGGAGTTCAAGGCTGGGGTGGGGAGGGGGTGGCATAGGGAATATAGGATACTATACTGCATGGGCTTTCTGACTTATTGGTTGGGAAATTTGGGAGCCGAAATCCAAACGCTGGGAAGACTCAAGGCTGTTGTCATTTATGTAAATTCTAATAAGTATCTGAAGAAAAATGCCTGGAGGCCAATCTTGCCTTATAAAATTACATTTTTATATAGATAGCAAACCTCGGTAGAAATAAAGATGTGACTGGTATTGAGTCAGCTCAAAATTTCAAAGAAGCTTTCTGAAAGGATGCAAGCATTTTAAGAAGGTGAATTTAGCTTTCCAAACATTTCTTCTGAATAATATTTTAAAGCATTGCAGTACTATCTGGTACTGGGTCCCACTTCATGAAACGTGAACATCACCACAATGTATTAAATGTGCTATAAGCCTTATTTAACATTTTTCTAATACTCAGTTTGAATACAAAATATAGAAAAAACATTTTGCTGCTTATAAATATTTGGGAGGTGTTTTTGGTAGAAATTTGATGAGATGGTTCTTCAGAAATTTCTAAACAATTCTGCACATACCATTCTCCACATACCCTACCAACATGGCCAACAGTTAAGAATGCTGATAGTTGCAACTTGGCAACATCAGAAGCATCAGATATTTTCTACTCCAGGTATAGCAGTGGAAAATGGGATAATCCAATTTCTATTTAATTAGGAAGTTTAAAGCCACAGCACCTATCGTCACTTCCTATTTTTCAGTCTACCCTGTTTCCCCGAAAATAAGACATTCCCTGATAATAAGACCAATCCGGCTTTTGAGCGCATGTGCTAAAATAAGCCTCTCCCTGAAAATGAGCCCTCCCCAAAAATATTTAAACACAGCTGGAAATCAAGTAAGACTGCACGAAGAGCCCTGTCTTGCTGCACACACCCCAAAATAATAAGACCTCCCCAAAAATAAGGCTAAGTGCTTATTTTGGGGTTCAAAAAAAATATAAGACAGGGTCTTATTTTGGGGGAAACACGGTATTTAAAATTAACTAAAAAGACCCGGCTCAATCATTTATTTTTCCTTGTGTAGAAATGATTATTACTGCCTTCCATGAAAACAAGTAGTGTAGTAAATTCTGCAGAAATCGCACATGAACTCGTATGGCAATGGTTTAGAATGACACGACAGGTTTTCAACCCAGTCATTGTAGCACCTCCACAATTGCGATCATGATTTTAAAAAAAAATTTGTTTTTAAATTTATATGCTGCCCTTCTCCGGAGACTCAGGGCGGCTTACAATGCGTTAAGCAATAGCCTTCATACTGTTGTATATTTTATACAAAGTCAGCTTATTGCCCCCACAAACTGGGTCCTCATTTTACCCACCTTAAAAAGGATGGAAGGTTGAGTCAACCTTGAGCCTGGTGAGATTAGAACTCGCAGTAATTGCAGGCAGCTGGATGTTAAATGCTGCCTTAGTAGGAGGCATTAGCCTGCTACGCCACTCAGGCTCCGATTTGGCAACTGGCTTGCAGTAAAATAGTTGCAGGGTCCCAAGATCACATGATCACCATTTGCAATCTTCCCTGCCAGCTTTCCACAAGCAAAAAGTCTAAAGTGGAAGCCAGCACAGAAGGTTGCAAGTTGCTTTTGCCAACTTTTCTCCCAAGGGGACCTGCTATAGATTACAAGATCCCAGGGGTTTTGTACTCCATAATAGGGGTCTCCAACTTTGGCAACTTTAAGCCTGGAGGACTTCAACTCCCAGAATTCCGCAGCTTGCTGGGGAATTCTGGGAGTTGAAGTCCTCCAGGCTTAAACCGACACCTAACCGACACCTGCTGTAGCCTGTCCAGAGTCTTTAATCCGTCTGTGCCTCAGCGCTGGGTCAAGGCACCCCCATAGCACCCGTTCCATCTTCTTACCCACCTGCCCATGGCATTCCCTGTAGAATCTGCACTCCTCCAGCACTTCTTGCCTGGAATTCCCATCTCTTCCTGCTTAACAAACAATGCAGTTCTGAGGTTACAACCGCAGCCAGAACTACTGCTGGGATTGCTACCCAAGCAATGCAGTCATACAAGGTTGCCCTTTACAGCTACTTTGCAAGCAATGGCGATTCTGGTCCTAGTTGAAATAGCCATATTGTATGGCTGCATGGAGTGCTCGACTTATGATCACAATTGAGCCCAAAATTTCTGTTGCTAAGTGAGACATTTGTTAAGTGAGTTTTGTCCCATTTTATGACCTTTCTTGCCACGTTGTTAAGCGAATCATTGCAGTTGATTAGTTAGTAACCTGATTGTTAAGTGAATCTGGCTTCCCCACTGACTTTGCTTGTTAGAAGGTCACAAAAGGGGGATCACATGACCTTGGGACACATCAACGGTCATAAATATGAACCAGTTGCTAAGCATCTGAATTTTGATCATGAGATCATTGGGATGCTGCAAAGTTTTAACTGAAAAATGGTCACATGTCACTTCTTTCAGTGCCGTTGTAACTTCACTAAACAAACTCTTGTTGAACATTTGCAGGTGCTTTTTAAGCATTCCTGGGTTCTCTCTGCACTCAAAGGCAGATTCAGGGTCATTTAAGAGTCATACAGATATAAGCACTACTGAGACTCAATAATTTTAAGAGTTAATATACTGGTTGCAAAATGAATCTTAAAAAGAAATGACAATATTTTGTCAGTAAAGCAATAGCACTTTTCCTCAAATATAGCAATTTTCTACTCTTTAACTTAATGTTTATTCTCTGAAACAGAATGAGGCGATCACTAAGCTGCAATATACACCTTTCAGATGGGCTGTGATTCTAGATTCATAGAGTAGTCCAACACAGTAATATCCATGAAAGCTTTGCCTCTAACAATGTCTATCATTTTATCCGTGCAAACAATTTCATGCCAATTTAAGCTCATCAAAGAACATAATCTTATGGAAGAAACAAGCAACTAAATCTTATTGCTACAAAAATGTTTCTGTTCCATATCCTCATTCCTACTCATCTATCATCATCCTGCGTTTGCTGCAAGTTCCCTTAAAAAGATTTTTTCCCCCCCTCAGAATCCTGATGCACTTAAGTTATGGCATGGTGCTTACGAGGACTTTGAGGATGAACGTATAGAGGTTGCAGAATTTTTGTGACCGTGACACTGTTGACAAGTGCATTTTATAACATCTCTTTCTGGCTTAAACAGGCAACACAAGCAATCAAGTGGCCTTGGCAGTTTTGATTGGTGTAACTCTTTTGTAGAAATAGAACGGTTGCTAGCAGCCGAAACTGCAGAAACAGCCTCTCTCTTCTTTTCTCTTAAGATAGTTAAGTGCTGTAACCTTTCCATTTCTACAAGACGCGAGACAATTTTATCAAGTGAGTCATTAAGTGGTGGATTTATAGATGATTTCCAACTGTCGGACTTAGATAAGGACAATTTTTTTAAATCCAAATTATTATAGGGTGAAGGAAGAAAATCAGGGTATGGAAACTTGTCATTTTCAAGCAAAGAGAGAGCATCTTCCTGGTCCAAGAAAGGGTCTGTCTTTATGTTAAGATTTAGATTTTTGAAATATTTCAGCAAAGCTATATTTCTTTTCTCACTCTCAGTCACTTCCTTTTCTTCTACTAAATGCTTGTTTTCTGCGTTGACATTTCTTTTTTTCCATTTCCATTTACTTGCTGAATGTATGTCATCACTGCTACTATCCGTAGCAAGGTAAGAATCCGAAGTGGTAACTTCATTGGACTTTTTGAGAGAGTCTCCATCATCTTTTCTGCAGTTTTTTTCTAATGCGGTCTTCTTAGTTTCTGGATAAGAAACAGGGTGATATCTCTTCGTAAAAGAATGCACCGGCGGATTAGTAGTGGCTAAATTTATAAGACCGTCACTGGAGCCAGATGGAAATTCTGCATCAGGTTTACTTAAGTCTCTGAAGAGAAAAGGAAAAGAAGCTGAAATTGCACTTGCACGCTGTCTTCTTTATGAAAAGGCGTCACAAAATCTGTATGAAAAACTACAGTTGCCCCCGAAGTGCCATATAGAATACTCTGAAATAAGAGTTTACGCGTATCTATTATTTTTTTCCCAGAAGGGGCAAGAATCAAGCACACAAGTGATTGAAAATATATGGCACCTCATCTACTTTATCACAATTCACAAATCAGAAGAATTCTCGGATGATAGGGCAGGATGTTGCTCCAATCACAACAGACCCCCACCCATAAAAAATCATGACTTGGCAAATATGAGTGACTCTTATCAGCAAAACGTTACGCTCATCTGTAAGAACATCCAGGTCAGAGAGCAACTGATTTTTCACTTTTTTAAAATAAGGTCATTGGCCTCTCTAAACAGCATTGCAGGATGACAACTTCTTTTGTACTGCTTCAACTCTTGCATGTCACCAGAATAAAGGGAATTGCTGCAAGCTTGCCTAGAAATATCTTAAGGGCCCACAAGAAACCAGCTAGGTACAGAAAGCACCTGGGCTGCATCATCTTAGTCAGGCTATATGTACTGTGGAGATCTTGGGTAGCTAGTTTCATCTGGACTAGAAAGTGAACTGGCCTCCACGAAAGATATATATAAATGCTCCTCATATTCAACTTACTACTCACCTGCTCCAAAGCAAAAGTGATTATGTGAATAGTCACCAATGGAGATCCGGTCTTTTTTTTTTTGTTTCCAAATGAGGCATTATGTCTTATTTTGGGGGGATGTCTTTTCCACTGAGTGACCTCATGGCAGTGGCACCGACAGCCCCACCCACCAGGAGCCGGGATGGCTGCTGCTGGCCCCATGTCTGCACTTGCCACTCACATGTGGTGCCCCCCACATGTGGTGCCCCCCGGCCTCCGTTTTGCCATCAGAAGCCTTTGGAAAGGCCTCTGCAGCCAAGAAACGAGCTCCGTATTCATGTGTGCGGTACCCTCCCCCCCTCCGGCCTCTGTTTCACTGTCAGAGGCTTTCGGAAACGCCTTTGCACCTGGTTGCATGAGGTGGGGCAAGGCACACAGATAAAAATCAAGCTAAGGCGGGGATGGGGTGTGGTGGAGCTGCCCTATATGCCCCACACCCGCTTACCTTAGGACAGTTGCAGCCAGGCCTCTCACGCCCCGACACCTGCCTCACTGGCCCACTTTGCAGATCGCCCCCAGCCTTCGTTTTACAATCAGAGGGCCTCAGGAAAGGCCTCTGCAGCTGAGAAATGAGCTCCGGATTGATGTGTGTGGCGCCCCCTGCCTCCATTTCACCATCAGAGGCCTTTCCAAAGCCCAGTCACCCAGACAATATTTTTTTTACCTGCTGACAGAAGTATTGCCTTGGCTAGGTAGATGGCTCCAGGAATGGAATTGCCCTTGTTTGTTGCTATTGGAATTCAGCTGAAAAATGTAAAATGGTTTAAACAAAAATACAATTGGTATGCAACTTGGAAAAATTGTTGAAATTTAAGCATAAGTAATTTGTTCTATGAAAAGAGTTTTGCAAATGTATATTACCTGTGTTGTCCTAGAATTTTTCAACGTGTTAAGAGTTGTCAACTGTTCAATTGCAGCTTTATAGTGGTCCTATAAAAGAACAGAGTCACTGTAATATTTATCAAACAAAACATGCATTATAAAATTCAGTGACTATTTTGAGCTATGTGTTTCATCTCAAGCCTATACCCAATTCCACATGTTGGGCTGAGAAATTCCACAGATGTGCAACTCATACTTAAATATTGTAATTACTTGAAAGAAAAATCAAGGCTTCCCAACATTATTTACCTTTAAAGTCCAGTGAGAAGAAACTAACGATGTTTTTCTGTCTCATTTTCCCTTAGGGTAATTTGAGATAATCCAAGATAGTTTTCCTTTTAAGAAAATACAGTATATCTTTTTTCAAATGATTTTATGTGATTCCAGAATTCAATAAAATAATCTGTCTGGAAAGACTTAAGGCAGATGATAGACAAATGGAGACACACATAAGAATCAAAGAGGGAGTATGAATGTCTAGAGATCTCATCCCACTTCCTCTCTAACAGTTTTTCAGAAGGGGATAAAGGCCTTCTGTTTAAGAGGACTTTGGGCAAATAATCCTATTTTTAAAAATCATTATTTTAAGATTTTAGTTATTCAATTGCTTTTTCTCTGCTCTTTTATTTTATAATTATTTTATGATTTCATTTATGTTGTGGATTGCTGGAAATCTCTAAAGAAGGGGGTCAACTTTGTCAGAGCCTGGTTTATATGCCAAATGGGTAAGGATCACAGTTGACATCACAGCAATGTTTATGGGCGGGAGACATGCTATAAATAGAGGTGGGACAAGGTTATTCCATTTGTTCTCCCAGTTTTGGGTGAAAGATTTTCAGACATTCCTTTTTTTTTTTAAAAAAAGCCATATTAAACCTATTTTTAAGGCTTATACTAGTTGTATTCTGTCTTGAGTCAGAATAGCATGAAATTACCATCAATTTTCAACAGTCAGCAAAAGCTCCAGTGGCTACAAAATGGGTTTCGGCCTAGTATTAAGGTTTCAAGTTCCCCACCTCTCCTAGGGAGATAAGTTGGAGATACATATTTAAGGTAAAGATGAATAAATAAAACATTCCTTTGCTTATTTGTTTGTTTGTTTGATCAATCTGCATAGGTGCCCATCTCAACAAGTAACCCAGGAGATGAACAATATTACAATAGGTTAAAAACAATTCCAACTAAGAATACAAAAACTAAAATATACAGAAGCCAAGGAAGGTATCACAATCAACAGGAGATGGATCCCTTCACACACTTAGGACTCCAAGCATAGGCCCAGAACCAGATCTTTTCAGCCTTATGAAAGGCCAGCAGGGTCAGAGCCCTCCAAAAATTACAGTTAGGTCTAAGAAAAATACTCAGTGAAAAGTCCTAAGTATTCATTGGGTGGAATTCAGAGACCAGTTTAATGATGGTTAAAGCTGTGCTATATTTCAATAAAAGAAATGAAGAAACAAGAAAATATTTGCGTGGGTTCAGCATAACAATTGTTGCTGAAATTGTTGGACTTACATGCAAACTACAATGGTTGCCTACTTACTGTTGAAGCAGCTTAACATAACCTTACTACCAATACTAAAGTAATTCTATCTCTAAAGCAGAAGGTTCCAACCACAGAATGTTTTGATTTATATGATTCCTTGCCAGCTGGCTAGAAATTATGATGAAAATAAGTTTGAGTCTTTAATCTTCCCTTTGCTTTAAATTCCAAACAGGATTGGGAGGAGGGGCACACAAAGGCTTAAAATATATTAAACTCTTAAGTGTCTACTGTCTGTCTCCATCCTCACCCCATCTCTTTGGAATTTTCCAGACTTTAAAACAGTTTTAAACAGACTTTAAAACGTCCTGCTTACAATCTTTTTGGACTGTTGCCTTCTGGCAGAAGATACAGAACAATTAAAACTCAGACCGCACGTCTTCTGAATAGTTTTTATCCCAGAGGTATAATTGCACTCAACAATGAACGAAAGGGCCACCATCAGGGAGCTGCTGTTGGCACGCGAAGCCATATTGGTGGGCACACGAGCTGAGCTCTGGCGTGCATGCATGTCCTGGCCAGCTGATTTTCATGTTTTCTCCACCCACCGGAGGTCAGGAAACACAGTTTCTGGCCTCTGGAGGGCCTCTGTGGGGGGGTGAGGAAGGCTCGTTTTTCACTCTCCCCAGGCTCCAGAGCCTTTCTAGAAGCCTGAGGAGGGTGAAAACAGCCTTCCCCACCCCCCTGGAGGCCCTCCGGAGCCGGAAACAGCCCATTTCCTGACTTCAGGTGGGACCGGAAAGCCCATTTTTCGCTCTCCCTAGGTTCCAGAGCCTTTCTAGGATCCAGGGGAGCGCAAAAATGGCATTCCCCACCCCTCCAGAGGCCCTCCAGAGACCAGAAATGGCCCGTTTCCCAACTTCCAGTCCCACCGGAAGTCTGGTGGCCCACCATGCCATCGCATGCCAAAAGTGGGAGGAGTGCGGGGGGGGGGCACGCACATGTGCGTGGGGCGGGGCACATAGAATTATGGGTGTGGGCACATGCATGTGTGACCCCCCCGCACTCCCCCCGCCTTTGGCACTCGATGGCAAAAAGGTTAGCCATTACTGGTTTAGAGAATACGGAAGTCAACTCATATCTGAATAATACATGCAATACTTTCTTTGAAATAAAAATGATGTCAGTTTAGCATAGGTTGCTATAACATTATTAAAGGAGTTTAATAATTTTTACCCTTACCTTGTAAAATGTGCTTGTAGGAGTACCTGCAAAAGAGCAAAAGTTACCTTTATTTATATAAATTGTTTTTTAATTTCTTAACATAAAGAATATCTGTGCTTCCTGTGGCAAGCTTACCTTCTGGTGAATGAAATTTCTTTTCAGCAGAACAGTCAGTTTCCAGACTATAGACATATGATTCCTGTAATTAAACTCATGCTTAGTTTTGCTAACTGCATATAAATGAACCATACATTTTTACTTGTACTATTTTGGTAATAATTTTATTACCGTATTCCAGGGGTGAAATGTAAAATTTGTTACTACCAGTCCTGTGGGCATGGCTTCGTGGTGGGGAGGGTAATGTGACTGGGTGGACGTGGCCATTTTTTTTTTAATTTTAACTTTTCAAAGCCTTTTTTCTGCAAATGCAAAAAAAATGCTTTGAAAAGCCTCTGCCGATTAGGAACACAGTTGGGATCGTCAGAGCCTTTTCAAAGCATTTTTTAACCACCTCTTCCGCTGAAGAGGTTGCAGAAAAAAATGCTTTAAAAGTCTCTCTGATGATCCCAGCTGAGTTGCTTGATCATTTTAAAAAATGCTTTGAAAAGCTTCTGAGATCCCAGCTGAGCCGCACGATCATCAGAGGCTTTTTTTTTCTTTTAAAAGCATTTTTTCTACAACTTCTTCCGCTGAAAAAATGCTTTTAAAAGTAAAAAAAAAAAAGCCTCTGATGATCGTGCGGCTCAGCTGGGCATGGGGGAGGGGGCGCAGCGATTTTTGCTACCGGTTCTCCGAACCGCCTGCCGCCATCGCTACTGGATCCGGCGAGCCGGTCCAAACCGGGAGCATTTCATCCCTGCCGTATGCCATCCAGAGTTATCCTTGAGTTTGTTATTCTTATAAATTAAACATTGCTACACTAGCTATAATGCAGTCTGAAAAGCATTAAACAATCAATCTGAGATCGCATTTTAGGAAAGTAAAATAACTACATTATTTTAGAATGTGGAGTTAACCCTACCTAATTATATTATCTTAAATTTCCTCAAATTGAGTTTGACTCAATATGCAGATAAGTCCTTTGGGTGGGACAAGAATATGGAAATGGTTCATCATGGACCTATTCTGGATTTTCTTTATTTTTTTATTTCCCAGTCTAATTACATGTAGGTGATTCTCTAAATGGGAAAGATCAAGTATGTGATAATACAGGTGCATGTAATCAAAAGTCACATGAAATACAGCATATAAATAATTTGACTTATTCTTAGGAATTTGATTTACTCTTACAAAATATTTTTTTCAATCTTAGTCTTCATTTATTTTTATTTATAACTTCTTTTGCTATAAAATATTCAAAATATGACACATGTACCTCTGAAAAAAAAGTTTTCTTTAAAAACAATGCCCAAACCTTCAAAATTTAACCAATGTGCTTGGTTGTATTCAGCTTAATATTACAGTGACTGCACTACAGAAAAGTATTCAGTTGTGACTACTTTTGTTCAATTGTGATTGATATTAATACAGTGGTCCCCACCTTTTGCAGCTTGGTGGCCCACCAGAGGGGTGAGAGGGGAACTGGCCTGGGTGAGTGGTAGGCCAGCGTGTACATGCACGTATGCATAGTTCAACTTACGCAAGTTAGTTCGAATTGTGCCCACCCCTTGTGTGGTCTGGTTGTGAATATGCCACGGCCCAGTAGTGGGCCACTGCCCAGGGGTTGGGAACCCCTGTATTAGTATGTATCAAAATAGCAGGCTTCATTGTTTATTCAATATTTGACTGGTCTTTCTTTGCATAATGTTCTGACTTGAGATGCAGGTATATTTTGCTTCTTCAAAACGATAATGAAGTACATTTATAAGGCCATACAGCACTTTGAATTCAGCTTTAGGAAAGATGCTCCAGCAGATTTAGCAGTACAGATGTAGCATTTGCCTGCAAGTATTTAAAGCAGCCACATCTTTTCCTGGGAATCATATGGCAGTTCTGGTGGGTAGATGCATTGTCCAAAGAAAAGGTACAATCGCTTTGAGGGCTTGCAGATAGCAGGTAATATGTTCCTGCTCCCCTGTGCTCTGAAACATCTTTCTATAGCTATAATTATATGACAAACCATCCATTTATTATTAAACAGCAGCTATGGTATAGAATGGGTTCTGCATAAAGAATAGATTCATTTAATAAGAGATTGATGTACCTGGTGAGAGAAGTTGCTGATTGGCAGAGACGTCCCATAAATACCAGGAATGGCTTCTTTTTTTTCCTTCAAATTGGCAAGTTTGTCAACCTGGCTTTTTTCACCCAGCCTGCATGTAGATGAGAATTATGAAAGACACAAAAAAAATGCACATCAGGATGAACAAGTAATGAAAATAATAATAGATTGTTAATATAGGACAGTGCCAAATTATATTTTACAAGGTTTTGCATGCAAAGTTAAATTTAAAAAGCCCTCCGGAGTAATGAGAGGATGTAGAGGAAATTATGGTCAGGAATGACAGGCTGCAAAGCAACAGTAAGAGCAGTTGTTAAAGTAAGATCAGAAGAAAGAAAAGGCAAAATTGAAGGTTTTGGGTTTTTCCACCTAAAACAAAATATTCCTTACTTTAGCCCTCTGAGACATAAATCCCTTTTCTTCAGGAAGCACACAAAACCCTGGCAGGTTCTGGGTTTCAGCACGGCATAGGAGAAAGTCAGATTTTAAGAAGTAAAAGGGCATTTCTAAAGGATTATCAAAGTCTGGAAGTTATTTTGGAAAGGACAAAAAGCATAGCTCTCTCTAAGTGTTCGTTCTTAAAGGCAATAGTGTACTTAGGTGGTGTGAGCACTCAGGCTGTAAGAAACTTAAATGAAGCAAACAAATCATAATCTTAAAAATGATTCCAAAATAGTAGGACGATACATGCTGTCCAAAATGGAACATTTGATAATTGTTTACAAATAGTCACATTGGACATTATGGTAAGAATTCAATGAACACTTCATTGAAAATGTATTAAAGGATCTGAAAAATTGTAACCCTGCAACAAAATGACTTCTGCAAAGATAGGCCTTCTCTTGAAACTGCTGAAAATAGATAGTATATTTGCTTAGGAACGAATTGGGAATAAAGGACAAGATATTGTATGTATGGTAGACAAAAGAAGTAAATTAGATGTGATAAAAGTACAAACCCTACTTGATTTTCTTGGCTGTCTGAAAGGGTGAGAAAAAGATTACTGTATTTAGGAATGAATTAATTCAGAAAATTAGACTTTAGTGGTCATACTGACCAGAAGAGGCAGAGCTAGAAAAGAAAGGACAATATGGCATGATAAGTACCAGGATAATAAATCAGCAGCCCCAGATGTTTGGGACTATAATCCTTTAATATTTGCATGCTTGTTGGAAATGAGACTAGCTATACTTCTAAGTATGCAGAAAGCATTAGGTTACCTATCAGGTGGAAAGGTAAACCTTTAATTTTATAGTATCTCTGTGACTATTTTTAGTACACAAATTATGAAATAGCAGTAGATTAGGATTAACTATACTTTGTCAGCAAAATACTTTTTACATTCTCATTTATGTTTGACTATATACCTGCATCTTAAATATTTTACATGCATGCCACATGTAAAAACCTGAAAGTGGGCAGTATAGTATGGAGGAGCTGAGATTAAACCTGTTCCTCCTTACACCTGTGGTTGACTGTGCAATGTTTGAAGCAAGTGCTCCTTAGATCCACAACTACAATGAAATTATTTATTATTATTATTATTATTATTATTATTATTATTATTATTTAATAATAATAATATAATAAAAATAATGACAATGAAATGTCAGTTGTTGTGTCAAAGCACTGGCTGAACTCTCCTTTCAAGCCAGAGCACTGTCAATTCCCACACATTGCCCTCTTCCAAGCCAGTTACTAGCAGGGCTTCCTAAAAAAACGCCAAGATTTCATGCTCAGATAAACCTGGATTTTGCACACATACACACAAAAGATAATGAAAAAATCACCATACAGTTTAAACTTACTTATTTTTACCTATTTAATCATGCTCAAATAAACCTAGACACGAACAAAAAATCTCAAGATAACAAAAAAAAGCTTTTTTGTTACCTGGGTTTTTATTAAATTTTTACCTATTTAATCAGCTTTGACACTCAAATAAACCCAAATTCGACAGAAAAAAAACAAACCCCTAAATAATAAAAACACAATAACTCAGGTTTAAACTAACTAATAATATCATACTACTGTATCACTAATATAATACTACCTAATAATATCATGTGATGTATACAAAAACATTAAATTTTTGCCTGAGTGGCATAGCAGGCCAATGCCTCCTATTAAGGCAGCATTTAACATCCAGCTGCCTGCAATTACTGCGAGTTCTAATCTCACCAGGCTCAAGGTTGACTCAGCCTTCCATCCTTTCTAAGGTGGGTAAAATGAGGACCCGGTTTGTGGGGGCAATCAGCTGACTTTGTATAAATATATAAAAGTATGAAGGCTATTGCTTAACGCATTGTAAGCCGCCCTGAGTCTCCGGAGAAGGGCGGCATATAAATATAAATTTAAAAAAAATTGAAAATGTAAAAAATAAATAAATCTAGAGACCTAGGGAGAGGAAAGCGCCAAGCCAAGGGCGGCCCGACCTGGCCATGAGGCAGGCAGGAACACCTCTTTGGGGAGTGCGGATCGCTCGAAGGGCGATTTTTTGGGTGGGGGGGTGTCGGGGATTCCCACCCGGCCTTCCGCCTGCGTTCCCTACCCTGGGAAGTTTGTGAAACTTCGCTGCGCTTCTTTCTTAGGAGGAGAAGCAGAGCGTCCAGTCGCTGGGTACATGCTGGGACAGGACGCGGCGGAGCGGAATTTGGGTTTAGCGCCTTGCGCCTCCGCCTCGGCCTTCAGGGTGCGTGGCGGGCCGCTACTCGCCATGGAAATAACCCAGTCCCCGCCGCAGCCTTGCCAGGACCCTCGGGGTTTGTCAAGGGCGAGGCGTCGGTCTCTTTCTTTCCCCTGGTGTCTTTTTTCCCCGCGCCCACTCGGGTCCTTTCTGGCCGCTCGCTCCCTTCCTAATCCTGATGGGGCGCATCCAGTTGGCCTCTCGGGAGGAAAGAGCAACGGGGAAAGGTAGACTCTCGGGCCGAAGCAGCCCTGCCCTGGTGGTGTGAAATGCTCCCTTCGCCTGGTTAGCTGGGTCATAATGAAGACAAGTGGAGTGGTGGTCCCTGACGCGGTGTGGGGATTGTGCGGTGGAGAGATATAATCCATTGCGAGGTCTTTATAGGCGCCTTCAGCTCGGGGGAGCCTGTACTCTAGTTAAAATCTGTGCCATAATCTTTGGAGGGTGGAGAGGACGTTTCCTTGCTTGAACAGATTAGCTCATGCTATTCTTCCTGAAGCCATGCGACGTTTTTTTCCCCCTCCTCTCCTCCCAACCCCTTGTTTTTTAAACCAAAATGAAGAGTTTGCGGAATATTTTATGAATCTGCGATTTAGCATAGGTGACTTTTTTGAAATTCTAACTTTTGTTATAGTAGGACAGAGTTGGAAACACGTTTTAAGTATTGTATGCTTGATTCTGTTCCTAGATGTGTTGTGCTACTGCATAGATTGTTGTAATGCAAAATAATTTGTGATAATACAAAAAGATGTTTTTGTATTAGTGCTCAGTGATATCAAATACTGCTAATAATATCTTTCCCTTCCTATATAGGGCAAGTGGAAAATCTTGGACAGAAATGTGTAAGGCTTGATGTGAAGGCCGAACCAGACAATGAAAAGCCAAAATGAAGTCTTTGTCACTGCAATTGATAAGCTGTAACACAGAACTGTGACTCGGTGTGAAAGAGAAATTTTCTTTTATTACTTTTAAAATACTTTTATTTTTTAATATTGTCTCTGATAAAGCTTACTTTTCAGTTTATGTATTTATTCTATATTCTAATAGTTCAGTAACAGGATATGTGTCAGTAGCTTGTTTAAAATGTTAATTTTTCTATCTTGGATATCAGTGAGGAATGGGATAATCTAATTTCTATTGGAAGCCACATCTATTATCACTTCCTGTTTTTCTGTCTACTTAAAATTAACTAAAAGGAACCCTGCTCAATCATTTTTTCCAGGTGTAGAAATTATTTTGATTGCCTTCCTGTGAAAATAAAGTAGATGGGCTGCTGAATTCATGCAAGAACTTGCATACAGGTAGTAACTGTTTAAAGTTATAGTAGCACTGAATGAGTGACATTTATGACGGATCCTCAAAATTCCAAATGTTGCAGCACTCCCACAGTCGTGATCATAATTCTGCTGCTTGGCAACTGCTTCACACTTAAGATGGTTGCAGTGGCTATTTCACCTGCCTCTCCTATATAGGGACATGTTTTCTTCGTCACTCCTGCCCATTTAATTGTATATTTTTAAGCAATTTTTAATGTTTTTTTCCTCTTAAATTTAACATATATTGTTATGGATGAGACAAATGTAAAGGCAAAGACACAGATAAAGAAAGGACTTTTTGTGGACTTGAATATGGGATTTTTTTTAAAAAAATGTCACTAGCCTGGATTCTCTCCCTTTACCAAAGTCATTTAAACAGCCAATGATAAAAGAACACTTTACACCAAAAGGATTTGTAGGTAAAATAAATGCTCCTTTTATTTCAAACAAATGTGATGTGTTAGAATTGGGCCTTCAAAGAGAATTGGAAAAAACAACTGCTGTCAGACTTTATCAGTTAGGGTAGGGCTGTCAAATTCCTGGCCCATGGGCCAGATGCGTCACACGTTCGCCATGCCCGGTTTAGGGAAGGGGGAATAAGTCCCGATATGTCATGTGACACCACTGTGACAACGTGAGTTTGATACCCGTGAGTTAGGGAAAAACTAAAGGGGAGTCATTATAATGGTAATGATGGCGGCGGGTGGTTCGGAGAACTGGTAGCGATGGTAGTGTGAGGCTCTGCCCACCTGCCCAGTCATCGTTACTTCTTGGTTTTAACCAGGAAGTAACCTGTTTTTTACCCTCTGCACATGCGCAGAAGGGTTTGGGCATGCACAGAGGGTACGGGTGCACAGGGCGTGCACTTCCGAACCAGTAGGGAAGGTACTGGTTTCACCCCTGCTTTCACCTATATCTCACATCTTTTGTGAGCACCTTTGGTACCTATTGCCGTGGTTGAGACATTGTGCTTTGGAACCCAATGATTAGAAGTCTTTTTGCAAAGGGAAGACTACTAAAATATTTTAAAAGAACTGGCATAAATTGATTTTCTGGAAAACAAGCTAGAAAAACATTTCACTGTCATCAAACTGCATAAAAACTTCTTCCAAAAATTATTCAACTACTTAACTAAGCCTTTTTTAATCAGAGCCCATGACTTTGGGGAAGAGCAGAGAATGAGTTATAGGCAAGCACGTGCCCAAGGATGTTGTGATTTACCTGCCTTTTGCAAGATTTAGTTTCTTGGCTTTCACTTCACCTCCCTTCTATTACCTCATGTTTTTATTTTTGTTACTTTAGGGGGAAAAATCAGTGATATGATCAGGGCTTGCATCACTGTGGACAGGTTCAAAGGATCATGTCCACTTTTCTATTGCCCTTATTTAATCTCCTTCCAGCGTGGCTATGTATGTATGCATGTATCAACTGAAAACTGAGGTAGCTACACAGACAGAATTCCAAATGAAGCCCTATTTTTATGGAGACATTGTAAAATTTCTCTATGATCATGGAAAGGAAAGGTTTTTATTTGGATGATACGACTCACTGGAGGAAGTCAAACAGGATGGGGGTTTGGGAGTAAAGCTTATCCTCTCTGAATTAATAGGCTTATTCATTTGATCTAACTTACTCATGAAACATCATTGAAAATTCTTGGAAATCCAGTTCATCATGCCAAGTCAGCAGTGTCATTAAATATATTTTGATAGTATAGTTTCTGTCTCTCATTATTGCCTGTGACATCACGTTGCTGTTATGACACTTGGATTACATAGTGGTAGGGGCAGAGAAAATGGCTTTTCACCACCAATATACAGAGTTGAGAAAGTCATACCTATACCTATATATACATAGGTACAGAAAGTCAGAAGGCCATTGTGTTCTGTATTGATAACAACTCCTTTCCTTAAAAAACTAAAAAAAATCAGTACTTTTCAGAATGTTTTTTGGGAAAAGATCATGTCTTCACTTCCCACGACCAGCCACAAATCAGCAAACAGTAAAGAAAGGAAGCTTGCTTTCAAGGATCAGGCCTGTGACAAAATCTAGTCTGAACTTACCATCCCTGGTCAAGTCTCAGAAGCTGAAATGCTGTGATAAGATGGATGAGATAAACGAAGTATTCCTAAAGCTCTCTATGCTTTACAACAATTTGCCTGATCCACTGAGAGATATATTGCTTCAATGTGCATGTGAAGATCAACAAAAGTGTAAGTTGTTATCACATATATATCCACTTTAGAGAATATTTTTACATGAAAATATGGCTGCCAATATTTTTACAGATTGCAATTTCTCAATTTTAATGAAAAGGTGAGGTAGAAAATCTAGCAGGTACAAAGTTTATTTTTTAAATTTTATTTAATGGAATCTAAAACCAGCTCCAAACCTGGAGGACTCTGTGTGGTACAACAACAGTGAATAAAAACCGAAAACATTACAATAAAAACACAAAATCAAAGTTAAACTGAAGATAAGCATGCCACAACTAGTCAAATGGATCCAAATTCTCCTTAAAACTGCTTTATTTCCAAAATATCTGCAAAGTGGTAGCTCAGCCTCAGCTCAAGGTTGACTCAGCCTTCCATCCTTCCGAGGGGGGGTAAAATGAGGACTCAGATTGTTGGGGGCAATATGCTGACTGTAAATCGCTTAGAGGGCTGTAAAGCACTGTGAAGCGGTATATAAGTGCTATTGCTATTTATATATTGGAGGGGTAGGATGGAAATGTAATTCAATGGAATGGAAACTATCATAAGGGCACTGTTTCTCCCATATATTCCCATGTGCCTTGAAAGGAGCCTGGTTTAGCTCAGCAGACTAAAAGCATAGTGATTTAAACCAGCTGTCTGCAATTACTGTAAGTTCGAATCTCACCAGGCTCAAGGTTGGCTCAGCCTTCCATCCTTTCTAAGGTAGGTTAAATGAGGACCAGTTTGTGGCGGCAATAAGCTGACTGTATAAATATACAAAAGTATGAAGGCTATTGCTTAACGCATTGTAAGCCGCCCTGAGTCTCCGGAGAAGGGCGGCATATAAATCAAATTTAAAAAAAAAATAAAAATAAAAAAAATGAAGCAGTGGGGAGTTTCAAAAGGATTTCTCCGGGTGAGTGACTAAATGAGTGGTTTTAGCTCTGGTGTAAGTGTTGCCTGATATATCCTCCCAATACTGCACCACTTACGACTTTAAAGATACAGCAGGATTTTCAGTTGGGTTCAGAAGCCTACTATGTCCCAATGCAACAGTTTTAATAGAGGCACAATTCTACACTGGCATCTCCAGAAATATGTGTACTCCTTGTGTGTTGAAATTTCAGAAGCAATTCAAAATTCTGCTCTTAAGAAACTTTGGACCTCGCTTGACTGGTTGTGAGATGCCTATCTTGAGGTAACCTTTGCCTTTTGTTTATGTTGGTTATGATGTGACTTGTAGCTTAACTTCTGGATCATCTCCAAAGGCAGCACCATGTAAAGTACATTGTAGTAGCCTAATTGGGCATTCATAGAGGTGTGAGATAATGGAATGTGAAGTTTGGTACTATTGCATTAATCTGGGGATAAGGGAGATGCAGTTGTTAGTATGGAGTTCATATCTACTGTAATTGGCTTAAAGCAAAACAATACTATTTCAAAATTGCATTGTTGTAGTTTTTTTTGGTTGACCTGGATTATAACAGCGACCGCATTGAGTTTATTTAACTCTTTACCTCTTAATAACTGCAGTCTGAAAAGTTGTACCTACTTTTAGAAAGCTATTGTGCAGAAGAAAAATAATGTCTGAAGTGGGATAAAGAAAGGATTATATTTCAATAAAATTAATCTTCTCTGGCGAGGAGAGCTTTTAATAGTGCCCAACTGGAAAATCCAATTCAGTGCTTTGGAAGAAAAGATCATTAAGAGATTTTTTTTTTTAAAAAAAGGATTTAATAGCAGAATAAGAAAGAAAATATTTGAAATTAGACTGAAAAAGGAAATGGGAAAACCAACAGCAAAAGACATTGAGTTATTTATTTTATTGAAGAATCAAAACTCCACATTACAACAATCCTTTCCTGATTTTGAATGTTATTTATAAATTATAAATTTAAGTTTGTTAATTTGCAGGTTAAAATATGTATCTGTTTCCCCGTTCATCCTTAGTAGCATAATACTATTTAGTATAATAAAAAGCTATCATACAATTAAATGTAAGGGCACATTCCTTCCTCCCTTCCTTTCTGCCACCTACTCTGAGCAATCAATACCATATCAGCCAATTAAACATTCAATACAATAAAAATCCTGTTTCTTTTAAAGAATCAAGACACACATTTTCAGTTTGAGCCAAAGGCACAATGGCACAATTTTTTTAAAAAATCAACTTATTTTCAAAAGACTAGAAATGTAGGTGCTGTACTTCTAGAGGATGGTAATTCCATAACTAAAAGGGCTATTGTTGGGAGGACTTGCTCTCTTGTTCACACCTGATGTACCTCCAAAGTAGAGGGATTGTCAACAGGCCATTCTGTAATGAATAAATTGGGTGTGTAAATTCTGAGCCTGATGTAACTGGAGTTGTGTAAGACTTAAAAGAGATTAGTGCTTTGAATTGAACTTGGAAGCTGACTGGCAAGCAATACAGCACTTTCAGAATAGAAGTTATCCTGTGTTGGTGGGGTTGATCTGCCAGCACTTTAGTCAGCTAAACTTCCTGGATTGTGCCAGCGGTAGCTTTCGGATTGCTTCCAAGGGCAGCCCCATGTAGAACATGTTACCGTATCCAGCCAAATGGTGACCCAGCTGTTCCAGACATGACCAACAAAGGCATAGTTTCAAGGCCAGTAATAAGCAAGGGAAACCCTACCAAACCACCAATACATTTTAAATTGCAGACAATTCTCCCCTTCTCTTCAGGTTATAAGGTTTCCTACTTTGACAATTTCTCGATGAATTTGATACCTAAAGAGGCATATTGTTCACCACCGCCAAGTCATATGCCTCTAACAAAAAGAAGGGTTTCTAACCAGATTGCCAATCAGCCTAGACCTTTAGGAGTCTATAGACAAGATATGCCACTAGCAACTATCATTGCAAGGTGAGATACAAATGAACAATTATTTTTAATCATTGCATCTCCTACACTCCATTCAGTCTCTATTGTTCTTTTTCTCTTAAGTTTCATTTGTCACCTGTTGCTCCCAAATCTCTATTATTTTGCTACAGACAATTCCTTTTCTAATACCAAGCCGTATTAGAGAAACAGAATTTACTAACCTCTACATACTACATAGTATGACAAAACTAGAGAATATTGATGTACAGCTGTGTTGAACTGTTGTGTTTGTGGTGTTTCTGAGTTTGACTGTTTTCATGTAGCCTTTCATTACCAGCTAAATAACACCACCAGTTCATAGAAAAGCAAAGTTTGCTGATGGTTTACATATAGTGGCTTGCCCTGCCAGCCATGGTTGGAGTATAGATTCTTCCTTGAAATTTCCTTGAGCAGAGCATTGTTTCTACTTTTATTGTTTATCTGGGCTATTTTTTGTTCAATAGGATATTGGTTGTTAAGGACAATGGACTTTTTAAAAAACTTTTAAATGGTGCATACATGATATTTAGCTTTATGTGTCTGTTGATGGTTGATTTATCAGAATGCCAAACTCTCAAGAATTCCTAACATTTTTGGATTTGACTGGATCTAAATGTCAGGTTTCCCAGTTGAAATTGTGGTTAATTCATTCATTCATTCATCCAGTTTCTATAAATGCCTATTAACATTTGTGACTTTGGGCACTTCATAGTTTAAAACAATTCAGTAACACAACTAATAAACAAAATACAGGAAAACAGCAAAAACAGAATAACTCCTTAAAACCAAATGAAACACCTAATTAGAAGCAAAATGAAAACCCCCCAAAATACAAAAGCAGGCAATGCAAGCTGTGGATCAATTTAGCTAACTTGAGTTGTAAAGCTGTTGCTCTTAGCTGTAATGTCTCAGATATTGGATTCAGAGGTAGTAGCTCTAAGGCATAGAATTAAACTTTATTTTAAAAAAAAACTATGAAAAAGTGTGGAAAGAACCTAGTAATCTATGGTTTTGGCTATGGCTATGACTTGCTATAATTGGCTTGACAAATAAAAAGGCACTATTAATTTTAGCATGGGCCGAGTGCTGATTCATAGGGTCAGAGCTTCTGCTTATATACCTAAGACTGTGTCTGATGTTACTGATGACAAAATGAAAAAGAAATAGGCAGAGATAATGTAATGTGAAGGATAGAAACACTGATATTGATTGGATTCCTTTGAGTCTTGATGAATACCCACAGGCTGACGGAGTAATAAAAAATTTGAACATGGTCCAATATCAACCTTTTTACTGAATAATTGATTTTCTATGGGAGATCTATGGAAGAGCCAAAGCCATGGTAATGAAGGTCATCAGAACCTGATACTGTTTCTGCAGCAAGATCCTCGAAGTAAAGTCTGCTTATTTAACGCTTTGCAATTCAGCTAGCTTCAGCATGGAAAATGACAGATAGTCCTCGGCTTACAGCCATGATTGGGACTGGAACTTTCATCGCTAAGCAATGTGGTCATTAAACAAGTTATGTCCAATTTTATATCCTTTTTGCTATATTCATTAAGTAAATCACATGACCCCAGGATGCTGGCGACAATTGTGTATGAATCAGTTGTAAGTCATTTTTTAAAAGCACCATCATAATTTCAAGTTACTAAATGAATGGTCGTTAAGTCAAGGAATACTTGTAATGATGAGTTGCTTGTCATCATCTTGGATGGAGAATATTGTTTTCCCCCCTCCCAATTCTGATATTTGGCATTATAAGATTAGCAATTGTTTCTGAGCAAAAGAGCACCACATCTAACAAGGAAACACAACCATCTTCCTACATCTGGTACAAATTTTCAGGTGTTTGGGTAGGCAATTGTGGAAGGAAAATATAGGGATTCTTATCCATATTTAGCTATACTGGTATTCCTAGAAACTTGAGTTTTGCAGTAATTTAAAAATTGTGTACCAAGCCATATGTTTTGACTCACTCCGGAGATCAAGAGATTGCATTACTATATTAGCTCAATATAAAATTTAATGTCCTCAGAATAGTTTGCTCTCCAATGTTTGCATTCAGGGTACATAAAAACATGGGAACCTATGAATTACCAGTTGTACATATATAAGAGAACTACAACCACATTAACAGTTTTAAAACCGTATGGACCAAATGAGTGATATAGATGTTTCAAATTCTTCCTAAATTCAGAGTTAATATAGCAGTATAGTGACTGATGATATTTTGAGAAGATATGCCTATTTTAACATCAAGGCCTAATCCAAGAAATATGAACAAATGGTTAATGGATAAAGCTAAAAAAATAATTTCATTTCTTTGCAGGATGAATAGGTTGGAGAATTGGTGTGATGACAACAGTAGTAGGAATGTGGAATGGATGAATATTTTGGATAATAATATTTCTAAAACAAACAGGTCAAAAACAAGAACACTGTCACATACCATTATTTATTTTAATGGGCCATTTTAATAAAAGACTCATATAATATATGATATATAATCACCTCCCCCTCCCAAAAGTAGTTAGTAAAACAGAATTGTGTGTCAAAACTTTGTAATTATGCTAGCTATTAAAAAACGAAGTTGTCCAATAGTCTCCCTCCTTCCCACAGAAGCAGTCTGTCTTGGAATCTCAAAGTCTCAGCTCTCGAAGTCATCTCTTGCGGCTCACAACAATACTTTGTAGGTTTTGGGAGAAGAAAGGCTGTGCACTTCGGAAAGAAGCATGCCTGGTAGTCGCCCCTTTAATATTTATCTTACTACTAACACTGTCAGCAACAATATGGCCTGTTAGGTTGAGCTGCCTCTTGTTCCAAGCAGCACTATCTTCCAGAAACTTGAGTTAAGGCATTAATGTGAGTAAGGCAAACAATAACAGGATAAGTGAGATTTTTCACCAGGAAAATACTGCATATAGAAAGAGTCCGTCCTTCCTTTTTTCCTGCATGTGATGATCTCAGTCTTGATCATATATCCATACTTGTTCTTAGCCAATGACAACCTTGTTAACACCTTTTCTTGTCACATCATCTTTAGCTTTTACTGTTAAAGAAGCCACCCTGGGGAAAAAAACCCTTCAGGGTTCCCTGAACATTTTAGGGGAGACATTTTCCTGACTCTGCAATAAAATCTGAATGCCATTATGTGGCAGCGATAGTTTTTTAAAAACTGTATTCAATGGCATATTTACGGTCGTTAAAAACTGTGCAAAATATATCAGAGAATAATGCAGTGGTAAAGTATTAATCCTTATTGTATGCATTTGAAAACAGATATTTGATCATCCTTTTCTAATACAGGTAGTGCCATTATTTTGTTTTTTTTCCCCTTTCTCCACAATAGATGGATACCGAAGACTATGTCATTTCAATATGACCAGCAATCAGCTATTCAAGAACTTGCAAATTTTGGTGACATTGAATCCCTCATCCCTTGTGGAAGACAAACAATCATTGTCACATTCAAAGAAATTCGCTCTGCATGCAAAGCAGTGAGTGCTTTCCCACCTAATGGCCCAAACAGGCATCTCCAGTGCTTTTGGCATCATAAATTCATGTCACAATACAAAATTGCAAAAGACAAAGAAAGCTAAGCTCTAGCCAGAATGAAGGGACCATCTGGATATGTATCCAAGGTATTCATTTAATGACAGTTTTTGTAGTAAGGGAACAGAAACAACTTACAGCAATTTATTTTGCATGATTGGCTAGAGACTAGAGCTTTGATTTCTTCTGCATGAAGCTCATTACGGCATTCATGCATTCCTCAGATAGCCATCTTTCTATGAGACATTCACATTCCTGAGAATTAACTTCGTATAGCTTCTCTTTTTCCATGTTTCGTATTAGCTGCTTGGAGACAGTCAAAGTCTGAAGAGATAAAAGAAATAAGCAACATCTGGTTAATATGGACCACAGCAAGTCCATCTGCCTGGTATTGTTAACCGATGATCAAGGAGAGAATTTACGTAGAGAACTAGAGCACAACATCAGGGCCTGCCCTCTGCCTTCTCTCTGCTCAATCATTTCCCCTTCAGCTGACTTCTAAACCCAAAACAATCCCAGGGGAATAATTAGATACTTATCTCCTAAATGTCTATGCTATATTGCTTTCTTGGGCAAGAATAGGACTGGATCACAAATTTACTTAAAATTACTTGCGCTATACAACAACAACAACAACAACAAAAACCCTGGGTGTTGTTTCATAAATGAAGCGGATTACATTACAGACTTTATTTTTATGTTATTGAAGAAATTATAATGGAAATTGTCCTTCTGTTTATAGATGGTCAACAGCTGTCCCTCTACATCACAAGTGAAAAGCAGGAAGAAGGTAATTAGGACAAATAAAATCGGTCATTCCATATCCTTCTGCCTCTAATACTCATTTCTCTCAGTGTATGTTAAAACCATCCGCGTTTGATACTACAAAAAAAAGCGTATGTTAAAACCATCCACATTTGATACTACAAAAAAAGTATCAATTTGAATTAGTTTACTGCATTTGTTTAATGTCAAAAACTGCCGTAAAAGCCTTTTTTTATGAGATCTGTATTCTTTAAAATAAAGAGTCAGGCAGATATAACTATGATTTGAATTCAACAGATTTTTAAATTGCAATTCTCTTCGTCTCCACATACATGCAGTCTTTCTCTATAAATATGTACTCAGAAATAAGTTGTAATTGGTTGTAAGAGATTTAAAACCAGATAGGGATGTATAGAACTGCAGCATGGGTATAATTCATGGTTTGGTTGTTTCCAGGGTAAGATAGATAGGCCATGATTATGTCTGAAAAAATGTTAACAGACATAGAGGCTTGTTAAATGGATAGTTTCAAGCTGTCACTATTATCTATCTTATAGAGTTCCACAACAGGGGGAACACAGTAGGATTTAAAACAAAATAAATGCGTAATATTTTTATTATATTTCTTTTCTTTCCTAGTTTGTTGTTGTCCCTCCACAACCATTTTTCAATATTCTGTGGGCACCAACCTAGTTCAGATTCACTGAGATATTTTGGAATAACCCTTTCTTTCCTTTTTTCTTTTCTTTTTCTAGTTCATTTGTTGTCTTGCAACCTTCTTCTGGGCTTCCTTATACTTTCCCTCCTGTGATTAGGAATGTACAAAATATTTTCAGTCTTACAACATTCCAAAGGAAGCACATATAGCTCCAGGAACAAAATGTTTGCTTCAAGTGGTGTCATTTCAAGTATACAGTTTGTTGTGAAGTTCTTACAGGTAGTCCTTGACTTACAAGTATAATTAAGTCTGGAATTACAGCCATAGGTCGTTGCAGTTGTAAGTCGAGGCATCATGTGACTGGATTTGAAGTTTCAACTGTTTTTACAACTGTCATTAAATGGAGGCCACACCTGTTAAACAAATCTATCCTTCTCAATGGGCATCTTATGCCAGAAAGCAGAAATAAAAGCCAGAAACCAGCGAAAAACACTGCAAGTTGTGATTCTGGGCCACTGCAAATGGCCATAAAAGTGAGCCAATTGTCAAGTGCCTAAAATACAATCGTGACTATGGGGGTTTGTTTCCATCACAGCTACGAAAACAGGTCATAGGTAGCTCTGGAGAGGTTCATTGTAACTCTGAACTGTTTTTAAGTGACTGGTTGTAAGTTGAGGACTACTTGTAATTTGCCCTTTTGTGATTGGAGACTTTTACTCTTTCCAGTTCAGCCAGTACTGCAACAGGGACTTGTCTTGTTCCTGCTGTTTCTGGTTTACCTTGAATGGAATAATACGGGATTGGAATATTAAGAGAAAAATAGACATTTAGCATAAAGACGTTTGCTTGCAGTTCCATCCAGGTGTGCCTGGTTAAGTTATAGCTGTTGATATTTTATAAGCTATTTGCTCTGAGAAGCTAGGGTTGTGTAGATAGGTAGGCTACAATTAAGAGTAAGTTTTGTATATATATTGAGTTGTGACTTATTTTGCAAGCAAATAATGCAAAACTCTGTAGGTGCGTGCAGTTCTGTGGCCAATACTCATAGCAATAGCAGTTAGACTTATATACCGCCCGATAGTGAGTTACAGCACTCTCTGTGCGTTTACAACATAAAACATATTGCCACCCAACAATCTGGATTCTCATTTTACCAATCTCGGTAGAATGCAAGGCTGAGTCAATGTTGAGCCCTGTCAGGATTGAACTCCAGATTGTGGGCAGAATTTGCCTGCAATACTGCATTCTAACCACTGCGCCACCAGGGCTCCTACTGATAAGGCTAAATAGAAGTAGAAACTAATAAAAATTTTGGTTGGTTGCTTTTTCGCTTTGGTATGCAGGTATACTTTGTGCAAGCTCATATTCTCGCTACTAATTTCTAGAGTGCATTTAAGAATTAAAAAATGGATTGGGGTTGTTATTAACCTCCTGTCCTCTCTTGGTGAGGTTCTCTTCTGTTAGAGTGTTACTCACTTGGGCTGCGTAGGTATTTATCTTCTTGCCCTATTATTATTTACTACTATTTTAGAATACATTCTGCTGGTTTCTTGCAAATCATATTTTTAACTTGTGCTTTAAACTTTAATTCAATTTATTAGATGAGCAATTTTGCTAACACTAACCTTTTTAGGAAGATTGGCATAAGCCTTCAGCCTTGCCCACACTTCTTTTTGGAATGTACTGTCAGGAAAAACCTCAGTCACAAGCCCCTGCGAACAGGCTTCTGCAGCAGTTAGCTTCTTGTTGAAAAGCAGCATTTCAGTGGCCTTATTAAACGAGAAAAGAAACAACGGCTCATTCTGACTTTCCACTAATTCTAGTACATTTGTTATATATAAGGGATAAAAAGAACACTTTAGTGTATCATTCATAAACTATCTTAAGATTCAGTCACTGACATCTACCCACGACTTTGATAGGCAGTGTAGGAGTAGGCCATTTGAACAGGACTGATCAAGAAGCAGTTTTGCTATGTGACAAGGCAATTCCCTATGATATTATTACAGCATTAGTATATTTTGGCCAGCTAACTGCTCTGAATATTAAAATGTTATTAAAATACAGACCTGATCGTACCCCCCTTTGGCACATGTGCCCATCATTACATAAACTGGCCCTGTTCTTCATTTCTAACATGTATTCCTTCTTGAACACATTCTAAGAGCATATTTCCCCCTAAATCAACCATCAAGCAGATAAAATGTTCGCATGCTACCTTACTTAACCCCATAATTTTGGGGAATGTGTATGAAGAACATCCTTCTGGACTTTGACCCAGGTTGCTAAAAGGAGTGTGAAAGGTAGCCTGTGGGGAAAAGAAATATTGTCAACATAGAGACTTTATTTTTCCTTAGAAGAAAGAATATAGCCATGTCATTTTCAAATGGTATGGTTAAAAACTCTGGTCATACTGATAGCTCTAAGTATGAACTTCTCTGATCCAGTTACAGTAGAATTGTTATCTACAGCAAGAGTAACTTTTAACATGCCCTGGATAATCCTGTATTTACAGGGTTTTTTTTTTTGTACAAGTGGCAAGACTCTGATGCTGAGATGTGTAAGATTCAGTGATTCATGGATGGAATATTCTATGTCAAATCTCCTCTGAGCCATGCTATCCCAGATGGAAACTGGCAGTTTTTAAAAGGAAATTCCCTAAATCTGGTTTAAAGTATCCCTTGGAGTAAATACTCTAATCAAATGTAATTATAGTATGTTCTGTAAACCAGAATTATCCACAATATTGATGTTTTATGAGACTGCTTAAATGAAAAAGGAATAGGTGTGATGGTCATTACGTCTGTTATTATTTGATGGTGACGCTCCCCTTTTTTTTTTAATTTGATTTATATGCTGCCCTTCTCCGGAGACTCAGGGCGGCTTACAATGCGTTAAGCAATAGCCTTCATACTTTTGTATATTTATACAAAGTCAGCTTATTGCCCCCACAAACTGGGTCCTCAATTTACCCACCTTAGAAAGGATGGAAGGCTTGTGTTATAGGGGGAGCTATATATATGAAAACTGGAATTTTCTTTGTATGAGTTTAGCCTTCCATATTAAAGAATCTTTATTTCTGAGAGAGCTGATGCTGGAGGCAAGGAAATTGACATGTAGGCAGAGAGGGGGGAAAAAATCCCTAAACCCTCTGCAAGCTGGCAATATAAGAGATGAGGTACATAAGTCAAGGAGTAAGAAAACCAAAAACAGTGTTGCATGGAGATGGGAAGAGGGAAGGTCTTTCAGGTTCTGCCAGAGATGCTGCCTGTGAGACAGGCAACTGGATGAGCAGGCAGCTTAGACAATCCACAGCTGATCAGCAGGAAGGACCAGAGGACCTCTGCAACAGATGACCTAAAACAGTACTGAAAAGGCACCCTTGGATAAGTAGCAATGCAGTGCAAGACCCAGGCAGTTCAGATGCAGGAGTTTGAGTAAAAGGGACACACTCTTATCCCCTTACATTCATTTTTTGGGGGAACCAGAGTAACCAGGTTAGTGAAGGAAAGGGATTCGTATCCCAAGGCAAACATTTACATAAGCAGTGGGGGAAGGTGGAAGACGTTATCTTGTATTTAGCAAGCTAAGAGTTATTAAGGTTTTCTTTGGGACTTTATTTTTGCACTTAAATATACAGTTTCATTGTATTTTTGGAGTTATAAATGAATGTGCCAGCTTACAGGTGCTTCTAGAGAGGTTTTTCTTTTTTAATTCCATGCCTACATGCTTATATCCCTACATTCCAGTATGACAGTTTTCAGTAAAAAATATAATTCAATTTTATGAAGAAAATTCCAGTTATTCTCATAGTAGGGAAAAAGGAACTCTATATCTTAAACAAATAAACATTATTCCAACAAGTCTATGTTCACGATGATCTAATGGTAGTGACAGGAATCAAAGAGAAAATTTACCTGGTCCGTAGCATATACGATGTCAAACAGCCCAAGCAGAGTTACAGAGATCCCAACAGCTGGCCCATTTACCACAGCAATTAATGGCTTTGGAAAATCAATAAAATGTTGAACAAACTTTCTGCAAATAGAAAGGAAAAGGAATCTACAAACAAGATAATATTTTGTTACAAACAATTAATATAATATGTCACAACACGTGAACATTTTTTCTGTTGGGGAAAAAAAACCCTAACATATTCCTACAGCTCAATTTCCCTGAGAATCTACATCTTTCTGGAGTTTTAAATATACAATATTTACCTTGAAATCATTCTGTGAGGCATAAAGTGCCTTTGGTTTTCCTACTATATTATTCCAGTACTGAATTGGTGAAAAGTGCATCAGAAGATTTTGTTTAAAACAATTTTTTTTGGTAATAATTTATTTCTAGATTGAGAAGCACAAAGTATTTGACATATCTTTCTTTCTGCACTATGCACATAAAAAGGAACTAAGATGTACCTTTTGAATAGTGGAAACTGGCTTCTTTAAAATCTATTATTTAATTAATTGTTTGTATAGGTATTTAAAAATAATTTGAGATAACATCTTTTCTTCCAAATCTTCCAAATATTCTTGGGCAGAAATATTTCTTAATTATTATTTATTAAATTTGTTTGCCACCCATCTCGCCAAAAGACAGCTTACAACATCAAAAGCAATAAAACCACACACACACACACCTTAATACCATAAAAATAAATATTGTAACTAAAAGATGGTGAGGAAGGGAGCAGGATGTAACTGTCAATATGGGAAAACAGGGGAAAAATACAAGACAGGTATTTATTGAAGCAGAGGCTTCTGGTGACAACTCAACAAAAGAAGAATTTTTTTCCAGTTATGATTCCCATACTGCACTCTGTGCAGTGATTTTTCTATATTAACTTTACATGCTTCTGTTATAGAACTGCAAAGGACCTTTTTCTACTTATCATCCATTGTGCATATTCATTATACATTTTAACAAAAATGAAAAGTCATACTTGAGCATCTCTGCACTATTCTTTGCAGACTCTTCCATTCCACCAGGTGAAATCTGGGTAAAGTTGTTCAGGTCATTTCCACTACAGTAATAGTCCCCATTGCCTATATAGAAGCAAATTTTTTTAAAAGAATGAAATACATGCAAGTAGTCCTCACTTAATGACTACAATTTGAATCAGCAAATCCATTGGGACCACACCCAACTTACCTCAGTTCCTCTGTGGTCATTAAGCAAATCACCCATGACCGTTAAACATAAAGTCGTATGACCACAACTTGAGACATACGGATAGTCCTCAACTTACAACCAAAATTGAGCCCAAAATATCTGTTGCAATAGCTGTAATAGCTACAAATTCTAGGATTGCTCATAAATCGGCTTTTTCAGTGCCTTTATAAATTCAAACAATTGTTGAACAAAAAGGTTACTAACAGAGGGCTACCTGTATTAGTATTAAATTCAAAAAGAGCACTCTAGACAGAACTAATTGATTTATTTTGAACAGGGTTCAACATTAGTTGAAGATTATTTCACCACACTGATTTCAATGGATTATTAATCTTATTTATTTTTAATCCCATCTTTATTACTTTATAAATAACTCAATGTGACAAATACACAGGATGCCCTTTCCTTGTCCTATTTGCTCCACAACAACCCGGTGGAGGTGCGTTGGCTAAGATCGTGACTGGCCCAAAGTCACCCAGCTGGCTTTCATGCTTAGTTCTTTCCAGAAATCAGTAGCTAAATGGGAGCAATAATTTTGGCAGCAGTATGAAAAACTAGCATTCTGAAGAATCCTAGATGCTGTTACTGCATGTGAATGCAACTACTACCATATTCTTCCCCGTGCTAAGTCAAATTTGACTGAACAAGATAGCCTTTTTAGTTGCTTTTAGCTCCTCCAAAGACATCCCGGTAATATCCCTGCCATCCAGCCACCCATCTATCATTTCTGCTTTCTTCAGCCTTGTCAAGCAGAGTCAGATTTTTGTCCACCATCCACTTGCATCACATGCTCAAAATATATGAGTTTGATTCCTAATGCTTGTTTTAATGATAGTCAGTTTTTCTATATTCTCAAACCACCTTAGCTCTTCCTGCTGATTTGCTTTCACTCTTCTGATATTTGTTATCACTGAAATATCTCTACTTATGATTTTGCCTGTTTCTTATAGCCCCCTTTCCTAGTATTCTCCTTGACTTTTCAGCACACTGCCCATCTGAAATCAGGTTTGAACCAACTATCCAACACCTTCACTTCTTTATTGTCAATTGTAAATTCCCGATGCATGCAGGTTGACACAATCTTGTGTGTTGCTGTTTTGTTAATGTTTAACATTGGCACAGATTTTAACTTTCATGGTAAAAGCTAATACCTGTAAGAACTGTTACAGCAGAATCATCATTTGCGGCTTCCTCAAGCGCTTTCATAATTTCATTGTACATCTGCACAAGAGAATTACAAATGAAAATAAATTCCCATTCTAGAATTCAGAAAGTTAGGGAACTGCTGAATCCTTTGATTATCAATATCATCCAAAGAATGACAATCTCTTTTTAAGAACTGCTGTAGACACAGAACATTTCCAACAAATAAAATTGAGAATAATGAAACATACAGAATATCAAACTGTGATTTCTTTGTGTTTCAGAATATGTAAGTAACTTTTTTCTTATATGACAGAAATGGAAAGGTAAAACATTATGATCTTTGTAATTAACATATGCAGTCTTTAGATTATAACATGATGCAAGCTTCTGGTATGCAGATGTCCACAGAAGTGAAGCACTCACAACTTCCCCAAATGTCCCTAAATTTTATTCCCTTGAGACTGATGGATCACAGCATTCTGTAAATTATCCCATTCGTGGTACCTTGGTTGAAAAAAAAATTACCCTATGATGCACGGTTTCACCCAGTTAAAGAGTACACAGATACAAGAGGTTTGGTAGTATGTAAATATTATTAGCTGTCTACAGCTTACAGGAATGAGCAACATAAGCAAAAGAAAAACAAACAAGCCCAATTACTTTTGAGCATTTGGAGTTTTAAGAACATTTGAGTGGTTGTGCTAAATGGCTGCTGAGAGAATACTTGACAATAATATACCATAGGTGACTGATTATATCAATCAACGATTTCAAATAACTGATCCACCAGAATACTGCTTACTTCTCCAATTAGCTTCTTCGACCTGAAAAACATTGCCTAGCGCACATAAAAAATCTTTTTTTCTTCTTCTTGAAAGATAGATACACTTCCAAACAAAGCACTGGACTGGGTCTGTTCATTGTTTTTTGTTTTCCAAAAAAAAGCTTATGGACTTATCTGGATCTCCAGACCTCTTTGTGGTTGGGAGTTTTCCATTTTTAAAATTCAAATAATTGTTTAAATGTAAAAAAAAGGGGGGGATAAGTATCATTACGATTCATAAATTCATAAATTCATAATGAGTATGTGTAGCATTCCTGGTGAAATTTTGTGGATCCCAGGTGAATACAAAGCAAAGTCCATGTGTACCTGATTCACCTGTCTTTGAAAAATGGGAAGGAGGGAAAAAAACCCAAAACAGATGAGGAAAAGAGAAGACAGGGAAAGAACCCTAACAGTGCGCTGGGGCAACTTTTCCTCAGATGTCTGGGGTTGGTCTTTTGAAAAAGTGTTTTCCTTTTCTGCTTTTATTTGCTCCCAAACTACAAAATCTACAAGCTTTACCTTGACATTGATAGCATTTTTCCTCTTTGGCCGGTTTAACATGATCTTTGTGATGTTGTCTTTAATAGTAACCTCAAGTGTTTCATAGATGGATTTGCTACCAGGGGGAATTTCATTAACGGGAGAAGTTTCTGTAGGAACCAAACTCGATACTAGTTCAATGTAGCTCTGTCTGGCATTGTCCTATAATGAGAAAGTCAGTATTAAAATAGAATATATAGAATATATAAATGATATCAAGATAGAAAATGTAAACTATAACTTGGCTTTGCTATCAGTTGATTAATCATCACAACTGCTGTTTACACTTATTTATTTTGTAGATGTTTTTATTCTTTTCATGTTCTTTTAAGTTGTTTAAACTGTTTTATAATTTTTGAATTGTAAGCCATCAGAGTCACTTGGTTGAGTGGGATAGCTATAGAAATTGAATAAATAAATGAATACATATGAATGAAACAAAGTGAAGAATTCAAAATTATAAATACTGTATTTTATGTTCAACATTTTAAATGACAATAGGGCAAATCTACTTGGTACGTTTTTAATTTTTTTATTAATTTGTATCTTTGGAAAATCCTTTGTTGGTGTATATTGAATGCTATTATTTCTATGGCTTTTTCAGAATTAGAATACAAATAGTTTAAATTATTTTGAAATATATGCAATTTTCTTATTAAAAATACAATTTGCATTGCAGATCATAATGAAACAATCAAAACAGGCATTCGACATGGTATAGCAAAATCAAGCATTTTGGCATCATATTAATTTCAGTGGCACATTTCAACATTATTTCTTCTCTATAATATTATAAACTCCTAGTAGCTGTGACGCTACTAAATGGAATTATTTACTCTCAGTATGTGCCAGGGGATTGATCTTTTATTTATTATTTATTACCTTTTTAATTTGACCTTGAGATGAGTACTTTTTTTACTGTTAGTTCTGCACAGTAGTATATATTCCTGAAGAAAGGACAGGCGCCTGAGTGGCGTAGGAGGCTAATGCCTCCTACTAAGGCAGCATTTAACATCCAGCTGCCTGCAATTACTGCGAGTTCAAATCTCACCAGGCTCAAGGTTGACTCAGCCTTCCATCCTTTCTAAGGTGGGTAAAATGAAGACCCAGATTGTGAGGGCAATAAGCTGACTTTGTATAAAATATACAAAAGTATGAAGGCTATTGCTTAACGCATTGTAAGCCGCCCTGAGTCTCCGGAGAAGGGCGGCATATAAATATAAATAAATAAATAAATAAATAAATAATAAATAAATAAATAAATATTACCCATTGATGTTGCAGTGGAAAGGGGGAGGGACTATTCTGACGGCATATGAAGACATAGTCTCTTGCTGTCTCTTTGCAGCATAAATATACCAGAGTCTTAGCATACATCAAAGTACCATGTGCTAGTACTTGAGACAGCAGAAAAATATGCTGGCAATGCCTGGCAAAAAACTTGCTGCCTTGTTTGCCATTATTTATTTACTTGACATTTATCCTGACTGTTTTACTTCATAAATAATTCAAAGCAGTGAAGATATCTATTATTCCTTCTTTCTCCTATTTTCTCCACAACAACCCTGTGAGGTAAATCAGGTTGAGACAGAGTGACTGGCTCCAAGTCACCCATCCAGCTTTCATATCCAAGGTGGGATTATAGCCAAAAAATGTGATGGGGATTTTGAGAAATATACTTTATAAATGGGGAAATAAGATAATTAATTGAAGTAATGCTAAGAAATTAGGATTTGAAGAGCAGATGGTGATATTGTTTATATACTATGTATTGAGAAGAGATTAAAATAAGATAAAAAGGTAAGGAAAAATATATCATGGCAGAAATTGAAATATGTAAATTGTATTTGGAAAAAACAAAAAAGAAGATTGGAATAGATTATAAAAATCAATATATAACTATGTTATAAGTTGTATAAGATGTGACCCAGTCAATACTCTATTCATAAAATATGTAATATGTAAAAGAAAAATTTAATAAAACTTGTTCAAAAAAAGAAAGCACTTTTTTTGGTTTAAATTAGAAACAAAATTAATTTTGTTTCTAATTCAACAGAATGCATTCACTTTAGATCAGTTATGAATCTCTGTTATTTATGAAAGGTTTTACAATGCAGCCCTTAGTAAAACAAGAAGATCCTTTTTTCCCCTCTGGGGGTGACATCTTTATTAAAGTCACCATAGAAATTAACATTTTCCTTTTGTTTCCCGTGATTTTGCATATTTTGATAAGGATCAAAATGTGTGTTCATATAAAATAAATGAAATAATGTAAATGGTACTAATTATAATATTTTTATATTTTTGAAGATTATTAAACAAAATATTTAAAATGGGATCCCTCCACAACTTTTAATATCAAGTAAAAAAACTTGTACTAGAGAAAGTTATTTTAAAATTTAAGACTAAAATCCTAAAGCCACATACATAACAATTCATCATTTGCATAATTAAGTCACTAATGTAGCTATATCATCTGCATCTGTTTATACTATTTGCAATTATGAAGATTACATATTATCTCAAATTATGTAAATTACATGATTATATTAACATGGATATAATGGATATTTTGTTTTCTTACCCAAAACGTTAAACTTAAACCAGGATTTTTGAGAGTATTCTTACCTGTGTCATACTGCCAAGTGAGTTCCAAGCATCCCATTTGGCTTTGTTGACAAAATCCAACATACTTGGTTTTGGAATATTACATGAGCCCACAGTAGCCTGTGTTAAATCAAACCAAGTTTAGACTAATTAGATAATGATCAAACGAAACTAAAACTGCTACTAGACTGCAAAGTATAAATTAATCCTTTATTTTTATTCAAATTATGTCTATTCCAAAACTTATACCAAACTTTCTGCTATACTTCAGAAGCAATTATGAAAAATATAAAAACACGTTTGTTTGTGTGTGTGTATGTGTGCGTGTGTATAAAGTATTTTTTCCGGTGAGACCGGTTTATCAGGGCAACCTGGTCTACCCAATTATGGAATGGAGCATACAGCTTCCATGTGTGTGTGTGTGAGAGAGAGAGGGGCGGGGGGAGAAGGAAGGAGAGAGAGAGGAAAAGAGAAAGAGAGAGATTCCAAAGATATTTTTCAAAAATTTACATATTTAAGAAGGTAAATTGTTGTAATACCTGTTTATACAATGCATAAAGCTTCAACTTGATGTCATCGCTTGGCTCATCTTGCAAAAGATTTACTTGCTCTTTGGCCTTCTCAAAATCTTCCTGACTGAATTGCATGGTAGGATTAGTTGTGTGTAATTGTAGCACAGGGAAATGATCACCATGCACTTTACTGTGAAAAGAAAAAGGAGAAAAATAAGACAAAATAAAATAAAAAACTCAGATGAACTTGTCATGTGCTCAGTATCATTCACAGTCCCAAAGATCAATTTACTACGAAGAAGTGCTAGTGCTGCTTGTAGCATAATGAACCTTTGAATAAGAAGAGCCTTGGTAGTACAGTGGACTAAAGCACACTGTTATTAACATTCAGCTGCCTGCAATTACTCCAAGTTCGAATCTCACCAGGCTCAAGGTTGACTCAGCCTTCCATCCTTTCTAAGGTAGGTAAACTGAGGACCCAGTTTGTGGGGGCAATAAGCTGACTTTGTATAAAATATACAAAAGTATGAAGGCTATTGCTTAGCGCATTGTAAGCCGCCCTGAGTCTCCGGAGAAGGGCGGCATATAAATCAATTTTTTTTAAAAAAGGTTCTTATTCTCATTCTTCTGTTAAACATTATGTTGTGAACTTCATTCCGAAGCTACCAAAAAGGAATCTCGATGCTGTAAAGGTTTAACAATTAACCACACACAGAACACACCTTGGCTGGCTTTAGAAAGCAAAAGGTAAGACAATTCCTTTTCCTACTTGATGTTACATAAATATGCCTGTTAATGCATACCTACCTATCGCTAGTTATTCACATACATATACACCTCTCTCCCTATATATGCTCACATATAAATACCGTGTATTACCTGAAGATGAGATTCTTTCTCCAAATTGGAAAGGGCTTATTAGAGGGAGGCCTGTGCTACAGAAAATGAAGAACTGTTTTTAATTTTCAGTGCATGAGGCCTCTAGAAACATGGCTGCGGAGCTGTAGGGTAACAGACTAAGTTGCTGGCATTGGCATCTCTCTGTTTCATTACAACATTCCCAGATCCCACACCCCATCCCTGGGCAAACAGTTTAACCCAGGAACCTCAAATTTAAATAGTCATGAGTGTTGCATAATCACTAGTTATACAGAAGGCAGCAATGCTTAACCCTTTCCATACATTGGCAGAAAAGTCTCTAGAGTCAAAAATAATGTAAGGCTATCACAGTTTGTCATTAAACAACTATGTTTGATAATTTAATAAACAACAAAGAAAAAATGGCGCAAAACAATGTTAGCTGAGAAACAGAATGATTTTGGCTGCTTTGGTAGCAGTGTTTCTCATTAACCAGAATACCAATGTTTAGTTATATTGCTGTACTAATTTGTAATATTTGTTTAAGGTCATATCTAGGATAATGTACTCTAAGAAATCATTCCAAAGTTGCCTCAGTCCAACTTTCTTTTTCTTTTCTCTCTGGTGAACAGAAATTTTACTTTTATTCAATCCAGAACAGTTGAATGGACACAACGATGAATGCATACAGCTAATCCTTGACTTATGCCCCAAATTGAGCCCAAAATTTCTGTTTCTAAGCCAGACGGTTGTTAAGTGAGTTTTGCCCATTTTACGACCTTTCTTCTCACACTTGTTAAGTGAATCACTGCAGTTGTTAAGTTAGTGACATGGTTATTAAGTGAATTTGGCTTCCCCATTGACTTTGCTTGTTAGAAGATTGAAAAAGTGATTACATGACTTCGAGACACTGCAACCATGATAAATACATGCCAGTTGCCAAGGATCTAGTTTTGATCATGTGATCATGGTGATGCTGCAACAGTCATAAATGTGAAAAATGGCCATAAGTCACTTCAGTCATTAAATGAATGGCTGTAAGTCAAGGACTACCTGTGTACAAAAGGGGAAAGGAAAGAGAGGCTTGCATCACAACTACACAATTATCACTGCCTTGACTTTGCCATCAGTGTCCCGAGTGCTTACACATTCAGGCATTATAAAATGGGTTGAAATTATTAAGAGATTTGCTTTATGTCTTTGGTATACCATTGTCTATAAATTCTATGCTAGCATAGGACAAAGTAGTAAACCTCAAAAGGAAGTATTGGAAAGGCACCAATATAAACGACAACTGTATTTATCCTGTTTTTTTAATAAAGCCATGGATTAGTTTAGATTTATGGAAATTATGCTTTAGGATGTTTATTTTATTTTTTATTTTTTCAGATTGTTCTGGAGTTTTTAACTGTTGTATGCTGCAAAGGGTCACATATTGTGAGATGGAAGGGAATAAATCAATCCTACTTAAGTGGACAGGGACTGGCATAAGCAATTTATTACTAAACTATACTTTCACAAGTGAATGGTTCCCAATACGCTATCAGAACCAGAAGTATAAAAAGGAATTCTACTATTAAACAAAATGGCAGGTTTTCATCGTTTACATGAGTCTTCCTCCCATGGAGGAGAATGGCAGAATTTGGGGGGGAAATGCAAGTCCTATTGCATAATAGTTGTGAATGGGTTTTAATATTTTAATTTTAAATGCTTTTATAATGGTTTTTTAAATGCATTTAAATGCATTGTAAGCTGCCCTGAGTCTCCGAGAAAGGCGGCATATAAATTGAACTAAATCAATCAATCAATCAATTTATGCAGATCAAAGTCACCGCATCATTAACAATATGCATGAAATTTCTAAGCAATTCTAAATCTTCCACCAGGTTGGAAACATAGAAGACAGGAATTTAAATGAGGGAGGGGGACATTTTCCTGACTGGGATCTTCAGCAAAACACGTTTTTCAAGAGTTATGCATTAGACTGTTTTTACAGTACAAATTAAAATTTTCTTTTCCTTGATAATTGCTTCTCAGAGAATGTTACGTTTTACAAACTAATAATGAATATATAACCTACAGAGATTAAAGCAATGATAGTTCAAGCAGATTTTGCTTGAATAGACCAACTGCCTGCAAGAGTACATCAGTGGGACTGAGGAAATGCATGCCCACTTTATAAATATGCCTCTGATGACATACCAGCAGCTGCTTGCA
This sequence comes from Ptyas mucosa, assembly GCA_012654045.1. NCBI lineage: Eukaryota > Metazoa > Chordata > Lepidosauria > Squamata > Colubridae > Ptyas > Ptyas mucosa. The sequence continues at coordinate 1,727,007 of WNWU01000003.1, forward strand.
TGACTGGAGGACTATTAAGTACCTGGCTTGTTGAGTCATTATATACTGTTAAGGCCACAATTCCTCTGAGTGGGTCATTTGACCCCAAGGTTCTGCACCAACCCTGCCGGTTTTACCTGGAGGATTCTTTCAAAATGTAAGTCTGGTATCTCTGGGGGGAGCTGGCAAAGAGGGTGTAGGAAAAAGACACTGAAACTGGCTTCCAGTTTTGTCTTCTTAGAAAAACTAGAGTCAGATAAAGAGATGCTGATAGCTCCACCACCCTCCCAAACCTTGGGGCTCATCCTTAACCCAGACTGTGCGACCCATGGTCACTATTAATCCCAGCTTATCAGAAGCTTTACTGAAAACATTGGTACCAAGGGCTGCACCAGAAGTAGGGGCACCTGAGCCCAGTAGTGAAATCCAATTTTTTTTACTACTGGTTCTGTGGGCGTGGCTTGGTGGGCGTGGTGTGGCTTGGTGGGTGAGGCTGGCGAAGGTTACTGCAAAATCCCCATTCCCTCTCCACTACTGGGGGAAGGATATTGCAAAATCTCCATTCCCACCCCACTCTGGGGCCAGCCAGAGGTAGTATCTGCCGGTTCTCCAAACTGCTCAAAATTTCCACTACCGGTTCTCCAGAATGTATCAGAACCTGTTGGATTTCACCTCTGTCTGGGCCTCTCCCGCAGTCACTGGCACCTGCAATCCAGGTGGCTCCTCAGATTTCTTTGGCCTTTGTTGGTTGCTTGAGTACTCCTATGATCCTATGCCGTAGGGAGTTTTAGTATTGGAACCACCTTCACTACAACTACTATCACTTCTATCTCCACTACTTCTACCTCTACTCCTATTGTTAATCTGTCAATAGCACCTATGATAAAGATTCTGGCACTACCAATTCTAATCAACCATCCTCAACTGCACTTTTACATTTGACGTGTGTGTGTGTGTGTGCGCGTGTGCGCGCGTGTGAAGGGGATCCAAAATCTTGCAGTGAGTGGAAACTACATGTTTAACTGTGAGCCAAGCTGTATTATAAGATTGCACAGAATGAGAATAGCACTATTGAGGAAATTGGCTAAAATTGTTTGGATTTACACAATACTGAATTTCCATGCACATTCGTACTCTGTTTTAACATCCAATTTAAAATTTATGCTGTGACAGTCAGAACCATGTTACAGCTGCTTTCATCTATATGAGATTGTCAAAAGCAAAAGGAGTTAAAACAAAAGGAAGAAGGCAAGAGCTCTTGAAAAAAGTTGCCAAGCAGATAAAAATTGCTATTGCTGAAAAATTGCTGAAAATGCATTTTTAAAAATGAGGTGATTATTCCCTTAACAACTGCATTGCATGTGAAGTATAAATTGAATATAAATTAACAAACACACATATAAAGCAATTCAGGAATTAGCTACAATCAAGTAAGCTACAATCCTTGGCAAATGGTGTTTCCAAACTCTTAATTTCAATCTTCAAATTTATAATTCAAAAGTGCAGCTTTTTCACTTACACCTTATTATTGTAAATATAACTTTAACTAAGCTTTGTTTGCACTAAAATGTTATTCATCATGATTTTGTCTGTTTTCCCCAAAATAAGATATCCCCTGATAATAAGCCCAATTGGGCTTTTGAGCGCATGGCAATAAGACCAAGCGCTTATTTCAGGGTTCAAAAAAATATAAGACAGGGTCTTATTTTCTGGGATACACAGTTCTTCCCTGGGATTAATCACTTCCAGTATACTATTGATATAATCAATGAATTCTTTGCTTCTGAAAATAAAAGTATTCTAACATTTTCACTTCTTATTGACTGAGTTTATTAAAAATGTTAATTCATATTAGCTTTGACTTCACTTTCCGTTTTTATTTTCCTAGTGAATTCTTTCCTGTATTCTTTACTTTCCGCTAACAAAGTTGTGTAATCTGCATCTTAAATTGGTCTGTATTTCAACCTCCAGTTTTGATTCTAGCTGCCGATGCTTCTAATCTTTCATTCCTATATTTAACAAATTGTGCTTCTTAAAATGATGTTCCTTTTAGATGGATTGCAAGTGTGACATTCCAAATGCATATGGAAGTCATTACAGTACTTCAATCTCCCATTTGTTTGTTTATTCTCCAAGGATTTCAATATTATGAAATAACTATTGCACCTACAGGAAAAACCTCCAGTTAGCTCAGTCAATGAAAGTATATATTCATGATGAGATCAATGGTTTCATGCCTCTTGATGCTTAGATTCTAGATATATTATAGGGGATTGTAAAATATCTTTTAAAACATTGTTATAATTAGATGAGTGAAATAGTTACTTGTAAAAGGAAATTTCTGCAAGAGCACATTTGAACTGAATAGTCTTGGATCAATTTTAGAATTTAGAGCCAAATTATATATTACCTGTAAATCCATGCAGTGGTAATCTGATTTTCCCTTTACTTGGAAAAGGTACTCAAGGAAGGGATTATTTCAGTTTGCAACTGATTGTTTCAGAATACAAAGAGACAAACTGACAAGAATTCATATAGGATAGTCTTCTACTTAAAGAGTCTCTGTAATAAACTATGTATGTAGGCTGTTGTTTAGAAACAGCCTCCTTTTTCTTTGGCAGGAAAATGAGATTGAACTAAAGACTGTGTTTTCCCCCCTTTCCTTTGTGTTAAACATTAAAAAGTAAATTATATGTTTAAATCCTGTTTTTTCCACTGTGATTTGGAATATATATCCCACTATTACTTATTTTCTGAAATAACTGTAGTCTTTTTGCCATAATTATGCTCTGAACTGTTTGCTTAAAATAATCTTGAAATTAGTCAAAAGATTACAGTATTACTTTGTTTTTAGAAGACAATGCTAAATCAGAGTGATAGTACAGTTGTCACAGGGTTACAAAGATGCATACAAACTTAATATTCTTAAAAATACACTATTCGTATTAGAGATTTCACCCTTTTTATATCAGATATGTGTGTGTGTGTGTGTGTGTGTATAAAATTTTATTCTCTTTTCGTAGGTCTTTGTGTATTTTTGTTTCATCCAGGTTTTTCCTACGTAAATCAAGATCTTTATACAGCCATGGGTCAGCCTTAAATCTCACAACAGACAGCAAAATGCTACTTTGATGTCTGATAAAGCCAAAAAATCTAGTGAATGAGATTTCACTGAACCATGGCTGTATAAAGATCTTGATTTACGTAGGAAAAACCTGGATTATATATATATAGAGAGAGAGGGGGGGGGGAGAGAGAGAGGGAGGGAGTTACTTATGGTTATGGTTACATATTTAGCCATAGCACCAGAGAAGTTGACTTTCTCTCTTTTTTTAAAAGTTGTTTTTATTGTTAAAATATAAACAAAGATATAAAGACAATACAATACAATACAAAGACACACAAAACCCCCACCACCTACAGAACCCACACAACATCATACATATATACTTTTGGTCATCAACAGAGTATACAATATTTTCTTTTACATATTAATGAGAAAATAATATTAGATTCTTAATTTTAATACTTTAAACTCAAAATATACTTGTATCATCTCCTTATTCACCTCCTATTGTGATCTTTCACCCTAGTTTCTATCATCTACGGTTATGCTAATTTTCCTTTTCAGCCATTGATACCATTGGTGCCACACAAGATAGTAGTCACTTTCTTCCTTATCCTGGAGTTCCAGCGTCAATCTATCCATTTTTTTATTCGGCATGATAACAGCACAATACACCAAAGAGACGAAATACCTTATTATACACATTTTGACAGCAGCACGACTACTGTTCGCTCAAAATTGGAAATCAGACCAACTCCCAACTAAAGATAAAATTATCTCAAAGATAACAGAATGTGCCGAAATGGATAGATTAACTTTCTCAACTACTACTTATGTCCAAGAAGTTGTGATGGAAAGTGAACTACATTCCTTAACCACATGCTTGTGAAAAGAAAAATATTTCAGTTGTCTATTTCCCATGAAACTGCCAATTTAATGGTTGAGTTGCCGCTGCAGGTGGGCCTCACCATTACTGCATGGACAACACCTCTGTGGCCACATATAAGCCATTATTAGGATCACCAAGACTCCATTTTCTCTTTGCCTCACAATGTATACATATATAAACTGAGGCAAAGAAAAAAATTGAGTCTTCTATTTTTATTTCTGATATTTCTATGCCACCTCTATTCTAAAATAAGTTTGATCAATGTACAACTGCATTATATAATCAAAAATAAAAACATAACATCCCCCAAATGCTGCTTTCAAGAATTAAAATGTCATCTGTTTTGTAACTTAGTAAAGAGGAGATCTGGTTCTTATATATGTGGGCAAGTTATGTCATAGGAGAAGTACCATATTTGAGAAAACTCTGCTACAGAGTTCCTGTAAATGGAACTCCATTGGAGATGGGATCCTCCACAGAATTTCTCTTTTTGCAGCCCCATGCAGAATGTCTTGCGGTAGACCATTTGAGAATTGTAAAAAGCCTGAGTGACTTATCCATAATACCTCCTGACCCAGGAAAGGTTGCAATCGGTATATACAAGTTAATTATGCAAAGGATATCTAGGCTATGATCTTTACTTGCTGTTCAAGCAGGAGCTATGAGTTCCAAAGAATTGCCAAATTATGAGCCTATTTAGCTCAAGGGAACATGACCCCATTCAGAACTAAAGCAGTTATATTTCTGGTCAAAAGATATCTATCCACAGCCATTCTGTTTTACTAGGATTTCCTGTTCCTCATCCAAACCCTAACAGCCTCTGGGCACCAAGTCAGGTATCTCAATTGCAAGGTATCTCAAACCAAAGGTAAAGAGATTTTATCTGCACATTGATATGATATTTACCAAGCAGCTCCATGGAGACATTGAAAAATAGGGGTAGAAAGGATTGAACCCTGTTGTAGTCATAAAATAGTCATAAAGGGACTTGTTTTCTCTTCACCCACCATCTCAGACTGTTATCAACTGCTTAGGAAGGGGGTAAACTAGTGATGCATGGTGACCACTACTCCAAATCTTTGTATACAGGTTATCATGGTCAACGTAACTGAAGATCAGGACAATGACTCTTCCATCCTAGTTTTGCCAAAGATTATCTGAGTTCCCTGCCACACTGTTGAATATGATAATGTGTGTCTTCTATATTAAATTACTTTTATTTACCTATTTTTTTGTTAGCTTGTGCCACAGCCACAAAATTTTTGTATAAGCTGGACATCTTTGACACTGTGCCAAAGCTATGGCAGGGGGAAGAATTCAGGCTGAGAAAAATGTTGTTCAGTGAAAGCCAGGAGTAGCAATTCTGAATTGCAAACAATCTGAATAACTTTAAAAAGGCAGCCAATTTTGCAGCCCAACTCATTCTGAGTTCCCCTTATTGTCACAACACTAGAAATGGTTAGGTTTTGTTTCAACAAAACAATGAAAGGGCAAATGTTTGGGGGGGGTTTTTTGGTCAAGCTCCAGCCAATTCAACTGAACTTTCGGGATGCAATATTTTTTTTCATAGGCGAAACAAAACAGATATCCAGTTTGTAGCCCTCAGATTCATATCCATCAGGAAATTCTGGTTACAACTGTCTTGGCTGACTATTCATGTTGAACAGTATGAAAAAAACACATCATACTATCTATGTTTATGCCTTCATCACAGTGAATATAAAACTATGTACCTATATCTCATTGCACAAGAACCAATTTACATCTAGTGCATAACTTGCACAAGAACTTAGTACATTATTACATGGCTAAATAGGAACTGCTTCAGGAACTGGTTCATATATATATTTTGTGATTATAAAATATATGCTAGCTGCAATCAGTATATCAATATAGATTCTATGCAGACATGCATCTTTGATATATTTAAATGATTGAGTGGACAACCCTACATATGCCTAGGTCAGTATACTCCATGTTTATGAGACTTCAAGCACTTACAATTATACACCACAGAACGAGTCCATAGTCCAATAATAGTGTAAAACTTAAAACATTGTCCCTGGAATATACACTATGCATAGATGGAAAAAAGATAAGAAGTAACTTCATGCTTCATATTTAGTATAGTACTCCCACCAGCAACATAATTCTAACAGAATGGCCATCTAAAGTGTGTTGTTGTTATTGTTGAAGTGCATTTCCTTTCTCACTGTTTCATAGCAAGATGAAATTTATCTGGTAGCATACTGTCTAGAAAGAGAGATTACTGTGTGCTGTTTCTAGTGATATCTGTTTGCATGGTGTACCATGCAGAGACAATAGGGCACCTCATCCTAAAGTGGACAAATACTGCTATAGGACAATGGGCTGAGAATCAGGCTCTAAGTGTCTTAAATAATTAGGAGCACTGCTGAGATCAAATTTTCAAATATGTACTGTCAAATAAGTAAGAGATGGTATTTGATCCTGGATGTATTTGTAGATTCATCAAAACACAGCAGCCAAAAACTGATGGGAGAAAAAGAGGACACTTTAAAGTAAAGAATGAACCTATTCCTGCGTCTCATCTTCCTAATTATTACCTCTATTGCTTCGACAGAGCTAGACTGGCCTAGGCTAACAAAATTATCAGATGTATTTATTTACTGAATAAAAATAAGCTGTTTTAAAACCAGGATTCCCCCAAAATCTGGATTTTTACAGGGATCATCCTTATATCTATTATCCAACTGTTGCACTATACAAAGGGAGAGAGATACACAAACACAAATATATAAACCATAGCTTTGAGCAGTTTTGAAACCCATCATAAATAACAATTTCAATATCATACAAAGTTGTAGCGTGATGAAATACTAACAATTGAGTAGAGTCCAAGAGAATCTGGATTCTACAATTCCTGACTCTAAAACACAATATTAGTACGTATCAGTAGGAAAGTTTTTCCAGCAGGCAACTACATTTTAAAACAGTGAAAATAATTTCACATTACATCTTTGGAATATGCAGAAGCAGTGCAACTGTCAGCACTGTTTCTGTTTATCTTATTTCCCAATACAAACTTAAGAAACCCCCTTGCTCGATCCTGTTAGCTACCTTTAAGTCAACTCTTAAAAACACCCTTCTAGCATCCAGCAAATACTCCTTTTCCTTTTACTCCACGTTATGGGGGGGGGGGGGGGGAGAGCGCCTGCTTTAACGCCTGGCATCTTTGCAAAAGGGAACCCTTATTTTCAGGCAACGCTGAAATCCAACATTTTAAAATAGATGGGACTACCATCTGTCAGAAATGGTGTAGGCAGGGGTGAAATCCAGTAGGTTCTGACAGGTTCTGGAGAACCGGTAGCAGAAATTTTGAGTAGTTCAGAGAACTGGCAAATGCCACATCTGGCTGGTCCCAGAGTGGGGTGGGAATGGAGATTTTGCAATATTTTCCCCCCAGGAGTGGGGAGGGAATGGAGATTTTGCAATATTCTTCCCCCAGGAGTGGGGAGGGAATGGGGATTTTGCAGTATTCTTCCCCTGCCACGCCTACCAAGCCATGCCACAGAACCGGTAGTAAAAAAAATTTGGATTTCACCACTGGGTGTAGGGTCTCCTGCTTTGGAGGGGGGTTGGACTAGATGACCTACAAGGTCCCTTCCAACTCTGTTAATCTATATCTGCCGAAAATCAAGACAACTGGAGGCGATGGGCATTGTAAATCCGATATATTTAGAATAGAAATACTCGGGCAGGGCTTCTTCTGGCGGGTCCAACTTCTCCGCATGAGACCCCTTTCTCTCTCCTCCCGGTTCCCCCTTTAGGGAGCTCTTTTTGCTCCAAACCACCGCCCAAGACAGCCGCTCTCACCTGATCCCCCAAAGCGGGCTACAAAAACGCAGCGGCTTCGGCCTCAGGAACTTCAGAAGGACAGCGGAGAACATGCCCCCAGAAAGTCAGCCAGAGACTCCGACTCCGCCTCCGACCGCCCGGGCGAGAAAACCAAGCCGAGGCTCGCGTGTTTTAAGAGAAGCGACCAAGGCCGCGAGGGGGCATCGTCGTCGCTCCTCCCACTGCTTGGGGTGGGTGGGTGGGGTGAAAGGGGGGTGGAGCTGGGGAAGAGAAGGGCGGGGCTTCTTCCGGCGAGCCCATGGCGGTTCTCCCGTATTAACGCGGGACAATTCCGCGAGCGCCCTCTTGAGGGGAAACGGCGCGGAACAGGACTCGGGAAACGGCTGAGGCAGGGAAATAAATATGTTAGCTCTATGTCAGAAGTCTTCAAACTTGGCAGCTTTAAGACTTCTGGACTTCTTCACAGCTATGCTGGCTGGAGAAATCTGGGAGTTGAAGTCCACAAGTCTTAAAGCTGCCAGGTTTGAAGACCTGTGCTCTATGTTAACCTGGACAGATGACTTGGTTCGCTTCTTCCTAAAGATTTTGTATTTATTCTATCAGTTTGGATGTCCTGACTTCATCTACTGGTCCTGTCCACGCGTAACATTCATATGCCCGCTTGAGAGAAGCGCTCCAGAAATGTGGGGTCCTTGGTGCTCTCTAGAGCTTGGCTGTTGCTGGCATGTGTTTCATTACCCAACTAGGTGAACACCATCAATATTAGCTGGGTAAATGAAAAGTCTGTAAACAAACAGCCAGGTGCAAGAGAGCACCAAGGACTCTGCGGCTCAGCCCTGAGTTATACATATTCTCGTCTATGGACTCCTTAGAAGAAGTCTTGACAAATTGCATACCCCACATATTACAGATAGTCCAAACTTACAATAGTTTGCTTAGTGTAGAATAACATAGTTGGAAAGGACCTTAGAGGTCTTCTAGTCCAACCCCCTTCTTAGGCAGGAAATCCTACACCGCTTCAGACAAATGGTTATCCAATCTCGTCTTTAAAACTTCCAGTGTTGGAGCATTTACAACAATATAGATTTTAACCTTAAGGAGTTAGGCAGCCACATAAATACACAAAGTCAAATCAGATATATTAATTAGAGAGTCCCTTTGGTGTAGTGGTTAAAGCACCAGGTTTGAAACTGAGAGTTTGTGAGTTCTGGTCCTGCCTTAGGTGCAAAGCCATTTGAATGACCTTGAACCACTCTCTTAGCCCTTGGAAGAAGGCAGTGGCAAACCATTTTCGAAAAAAACATGCCAAGAAAACTTCAGAGACTTGTCTCGGCACATACTAAGAGTTAAGGCTGACATGGAAGCATACATATTCCGACATATTAATTAATTAAAATATTTAATAATTGAGTTTTGGCGCTGCAGCAAACTAATGAAACCCAAACGATAATACCTGTTTGGGCTATAGATATATAAGATGTTTGGGTTATAGATATATAAAATGGTTGGTGGCATCAGTATTTACCCTGCTGCCTTTCCTGTCCTCCTCTGGATGCTCACATTTTGAATTTTAGGCATTTTGGTATTGGTAACTCATAGGCTCAAATGTGGAATGATGGAAGAAAATCACCATTTTAAGTCTTTTTTGCATATTATGAGATACTTTTAAATGGACTGTATTGATAATGTCTGCATACAAGTTTATCCATGATTAATTCTACCACGGTTTACTAAATAAAGCAACTATTAGGTTGGTATAACATTGAAAAACTAAGACATTGCTAGATTTGGCACAATATCCTAATATAAAGGGATTTTGGCTTCTTTATGGAGCAACATGTTGTGTTAACTCAAGAAAATTAAAAAGCTAGGCAGGAACTGACTATCTACAGAGCACAATAAAGTCTTTGTGTCCATCCCATTAGAAAAGTGCTATTTTTAATGTCATAGCTTTTTCAAAAGGATTTCAATTTTAATTATAAATAAATAAAATAACAAGACTAGCCTTAGTTGAGGGAGATTCTGTGCTTATTTGGCTATCCATCTCTCAAACTCTTTGGCCATCCAGGTTCCAAACTCTGAAGGTCAGAACCAGCATTTTGAATTGTTTTCTTTTCACTATACTTCTAAGCGGGTCAATGGGTTTATGTGTTGTGGGAACACCAAATAGGGTTCAATTAACCCAATCAAGCAATCTCTGGGAGGTTAAATGTAATGCCAAAGCAATTCGATTGAACTGATTCCACATAGCATGCTGTGATATGGGATCACCTAGTCTGAGTTTTCATAATAAGTTTTCAGACAAAGGAGCTAGAAAGAAACACCAGCTGAAAAGAAAAACCAATTCAATTATAGAACTTATTTCCAAGATTTGATAGCACTGGATACAGTTTCCAACATAATTGGCTGTTGTAGCTAAATCTCATTTTGTCCTGCTTGTCTGGAGCAGGCAACCGATATCAAGAAACTTTGTCAATATAGCTGCAGGAGTTCATGAAGTTCTAAGCATTTTGCAGAGAATATTGGGGGAGGTGTCAGTCTATATTACCAAAATGGTGGGTTTTGACCATCAGTATGATTATCTATTGCAAGAATATGCAATATATATTTACTAAATCTGTAGTTAAATGGAGTAAGCCTTTGGTGGGAACAGGGAAATCCAGAAAGCAATACTCAAACCCTGCTCAGAGATTGGAAAAGACACCTAGGTGAACAATGTGCGTTCTTCATATAGCATGTATCTCTTCTATGATGTGAATTAGTGACTCATGCAGGTATAAATTGCTGAAGTGAAATAGAGTGTTACCTACGAGTTAAAACATGGGAGTTTGCAGCAACTATCAGTTTCACCAGAATGATAAACTACATCTTGATGAAAATATGAAATGGATAGAATTTGTCCCTTGTCCGTCCTCCCCCCCCCAAACTCATATCTTGAGGAATATTTACATCTCAGTGTCAGCTATAGCTGGGTGGTGAGTTGTCTAGAATTCCCCTCCAATGGCAGGTTGGAGAAATCCAGCAGGAGAAAACTTAGAGGAGAATATTTGTAGCTGAGGATTGAACTATAGGGTCCTTGGTGCTCTCTGAACTTGGTTGTTTTATTGCAGACATTTCATTATCAAACTAGGTAACATCGTCAGAGCATTGATGAAACAACCAAGCTCAGAGAACACCAAGGACCCTACAAAAAGAAAGAAAGAGAGGCATGGGCTTGTGACAATGTTTTATCTCATCAAACAATCCACAAAGACCTAATTAGTTCTTAGCATTACCTTGCTTCTTAACACACTTCAAAAAGGAGCACAGCTTTATTCACAATTCAGTTAAACTTTCTAGAGTCTAGCATAATGACAAAAATTTGAGTTAATATACTTGTTTTCGTACTGCAGAAATGTGTGATAATCACTGTTTTCATCCATCGCTGGAAATGTTGAAACAGTGAATTGTTGTTCTTTTATTAAAAAAAAAAAAGGAATGACCTTATTAAACAGAGAGAGAAGAAAAACCTATATAACTACAGAAAAAGTATCACTTTAAACAGGTTAAAAGATATGTATAATTTTTTATAATTTGTCAACATCTAGTATTTCATAACATTTTACAAACCTTTTTTAATATTTATTTCATACCCTACTTTTCTGGCTGTACCAGATGGCTCATAAAACAGAATAACATTTCTTATGCTTAGGAAGTTGAATGTTAGCTTATTAAGGCTATAATCTTAAATAAAATTTAGAATAAGTAAGACCTGGTAGCAGTATGGAACTGCTCTGAACCATGGTAGCAGAATGCAACTGCTGTATTTGTTTGCAACTTTCTATGAGCCATCTGGTGATATCTTTTTGCATTTACTACCAATTTCTCCCACCTTTCTAAAACTTGAAATAATCTGCCTTATTTTATGATTAAAACTGGATGCTGAAAGTTTGGGTAAATTTTAAATGCTGTTTTTTTTTTAATTGTTCAAGACATACAGCTTGTTACATTTATACCTTGCTGCAAGCAAACTAATCTTGGCAGAAAAAAAGGTTATAAATATCTGAACTTTCATGGTAGAAACAAAATAAGTGTAAAAACAAGACAATGTAACAATAAGATAACTAAAAATACCCTCAGAAAAAAATATTATTTTTGTGGTATAAGTTTTTGAATGCCCATATGAGTTACTGGAGGCTACTCTGGAATTAATGCCCTCTAATACTAGAATGTTTGAGATACAAATTCTGAGTAGGTGAAAACGCACTTTGAAAATACCTGTACTAGGTGTCAAAGAAGATTGAATTAATATTGTTACCTTGTTTTGTGTTAAGTGAAGTATTAGCTGAACTTCTCGCTCATAGGAGTAAAACTCAGTGGTGGAAAGTGCCTTCTTTTAGGTTTGCATTACCTGGGTTTTAACCAAGCACATTCATTATTGAACCGTGGTTTAGATATCCTAATTCAGTGGCCCCCAACCTTTTGGGCACCAGAGAATGGTTTCCTGGAGAGAGGTTTTTCCACAGAAATGTTAATGTCAATAGATGTAGTCTCCAACCTACAGTGATAATGCCAGTATTATTATTATTTTTACTTCTGTGAGATCTCCCCATAATATGAAGAATATGGGGCATCAAATTGTTGTAATGAAGCCTTATCATTTGGTCCTATTCTGACATTAAAATCACAAATCATACCAAAGTAAAATTGGGGTGCTGCATTATTGAGTTACTAAGCCAATTTTCAAAACAGCCTCAACAATTAGGAGTTTGAGATGTTCAGGGTTTAAGAACAGGCCTGGCCTAAATCTTTTCCCCTGTTAAATGTAAATTTTAAATTGGTTTTTTAAATTATTGGGTATTTTAAATTTGTCTCAGCCAAATTGATTTAATTCGTTTTATTCTATTTTAAATTTTTGTATGTATGTGTTTTTTATTCGTGGCTGTTCACCACCCTGAGTCCTTCGGGAGAAGGGCGGTATACAAATTTAATAAAAACAAAACAAAACAAGAAAAATAGTCATTTGTCAAAAGAAATGTAACTAAATTAATTAATTAATATAGAGACTGTTGTCCCTAGATCAGTGATGGCTAACCTTTTTGCTGTTGCGTGCCAAAAGTGGGGGGAGCATCCCACATCCACAATTCAATGTGTCTCACCCCCTCCATGCATGTGTGCATGCCCCCCCCCCCATGATTTCCCCGTTTATGGCACGTGATGGCACGGTGGGCCAGAGGCTTTCTTGGAGCCTGGGGAGGACAAAAATGGCCTTCCCAGCCCCCCGGAGCCCCTCTGGAGGCTGGAAACGGCCTGTTCCCTGACTTCTGGTTGGACTGGAAGGCCTGTAAATCAGATGGCCGGCGCGCACGTGCACTCTGGAGCTGAGCTAGGGCAACACTCGCATGCCCACAGATATAGCTCCACGTGCCACCTGTAGCACGCGTGCCATAGGTTTGCCATCACGGCCTAGATGGTCACATCTACAGATAGACACTACTTAAATGAACCAGATAATAAGATACTGATACCCCTAATGATTGGCCTCTCTTCAGACTTGTATGGGATGATAATGAATAATATGAGAAACCTCTAAGTCATTGATGGCTAATTTTTTCCGGACTGAGTGCCCAAAGCACGTGCATGTTTGCGCAAATACATGCACATGTGCCCGAACCCCAAAATGCAATGCATGCACTCACCCCGCCCCCACTCATGCGTGCGCAGCCCCCTGTATGCTCCCCATGCCTTGTGCCCCGGGCATCCGAGTGCGGCCCCCTGCATGCTCCCTGCCCCTGCATGCACCCCACCCCCCGCGCATGTGCGGAAGAGACTCGAAGACCAGCTGGCCAGCATGCACATGCGCAGTGGAGCTGAGCTGGGGCAATGGCTCACATGCCCACAGAGAGGGCGCTGCGTGCCACCTCTGGCACACATGCCATAGGTTCGCCATCACATCTCTAAGTTGTAAGGATTCAGTATCCCATGTAGAAATATTGTTGAAATTTGATTTATGAATTCTTCAAAACCCAAGCTAGAGTACCTGACATACTACCTAGCAATGTTACAGTAAATTATACATGTGGGAGAGTTTGAAGAAGATGTTAGAAGATGGAAAGTCATTCTTAATGTCCAGCATAGAGGCACTGGCCAGAGATTGGGCATATGGACTACAGTGGCCCTGTAAGTTAGAGTCGACCAAATAGTTCTGTCCAGCTTTGGGGCCTGTATGAATCATCTACCTGGGAGAGAGAGGTACAAGAGTTCAGTGAAGTGTTCTTTCTGAGTTATACACTTGGCTCTGCATTATAATCTTCATTAAGGAGCTTAAAAGAGTACTATTCATTAAAGCAGAGAACCACATTTAAGTGTGGCATCATTGTGACAGCGTGACTGGAATGAGATCAATCAATGTGAACAAGAACAAGAATTCATATGACAGGTAGTCCTCAATTTACATCAGTTCATTTAGTGACTGTTCAAAGTTACGTCAGCACTGAAAAAAGTGACTTATGGCCATTTTTCACACTTACAACAGTTTCAGTAATCCCCATGGTCACATGATCGAAATTCGGATGCTTGGCAACTGGTTCATATTTACGACGGTTGCAATATCCCAAGGTCATGTAATCACCTTTTGGGACCTTCTGGCAAACAAGGTCGATGGGGAAGCCAGATTCACTTGTCGCTAATTTAACAACTGCAGTGATTCACTGAACAACTGTGACAGGAAAGGTCGTAAAATGAGGCAAAACTCAAGTAACAAATGTTTCACTTAATAGAAACACGGGGCCCAATTGTGGTAGTAAATCGAGGACTTAGTGCAGCTAGATCAGGATGTGCTTTGCATTTATTAGGGGTCTCAGCAGAAACAGCAGTATCATGTCCACTGCTGAGTAAAGTATCAAGATCTTTTGGCTCCTCCAATCGCTAAAGAACAGTGACTTGTTTATTCTCAGACAGAAAGGCAGAAGACTCCACGTTATCAGTTTCTTCCATTAAAACTGAAGAAAGTGAAGGGTTAAGTCATTCAAAAAGCAGTCTGCTCTCAGCTGTCCAAGGACATCATCTCCAGGCAGAAAGGCCAACTCTTATCCAAGTTTTGTTTTGCAAGATTACAGTTGGCAATATGCCCGGACTTGGAAAGACTCAACTGAGGTGTTATTAGTATGTCTGAGAACTTGATTGGAAAAAATTGAAATAAAGCTAAATAATTTCTCATTTTAAATAGCCTAGATAGAATTGTGCATAGATTAAATGAAAGCCAGATGGTTGACCTTGGGCCAGTGACTCACTCTCAGACCAACAGGGTGGTTGTTGTGGGGAAAACAGGAGGAGGAAGATGTGTTAGATATGTTTGCTTCCATGAATTATTTGTAAAAATAATAAAGACTGTCTATAAATAAATAACATGTAAGTAAAACTGCACTCAATCCATGGTTTTCAAGTTGACCTGAGAGAGAAATATACAACAGTAAGCTGAGGGAAAGGATTATTTTTCTGTCAGTTTCCCATTTATCGGCATTCAATCTATTATGACAAATGATGAAGTCATTTGGGATGGTGGAGAAAATATTCAAGGTCTCTTGAATTGTTTGTAAGAGTATGTTTGATATTTGTTAGTCATTGTGCGGTTACTTTTGCATGGCTATAGTAGACTTAGAGTCCAGTTTATCGTTAATTACATTCAATTCCTTATAAATTAAATAGACAATATCCGCTGTCACCATACATTGCCTACCCTGTAATCAGGCAGTTGATAGAGAAGGACTTTCTTATCCTGATTTTTAATACAAGGTTTTAATACGACAGGAGATGTTGAATCATTCTCACTTTCTGTGTTCTCTCCCTCCCCCTCCAGTACTAACTCATCTTGTAAAATGACCAGGCAGTCATAATAATTACTTAATGTGAATGAATCAGTGACATCTACAGACCTACTGCTTTGTTCCTGGACCTAGTCATCAATCTTCAGCTGCTTCAGACTTTTCCTGGTGCTTGTGTTTGAACCACAATCTCTTCTTTCTCTTCTCCTCCTGTTATGAAAACCAATATTCAGGAAATTATAAATTTCCTTTCAAGTGCTCACTGAGAATTGGGTTAATTTATTTAGCCTAAAACACAGAGACTTATAAAGTCTTTTGAGCAACTTTATACTTCTTATTTGAGCTTATGTAGACTTTAATGCAAGAGTGGATGCTTCACTCTTTGAGCAGAATTTCAACATTGAATACATTTCTCAAAGGTCACAATGCACGTTATAGTTTCCCTTCAGATCATACAAATCTTTCACTTTCTATTAAAGGCCTCCAAAATAACTAAGAAGATCAAGAAAAGCGCCTTCTCCTCCTCCAGATCTTGATATAGAAATCATCACTGAGAGCGATCAATGTCATCTCCATCCTCTATCAAGGCATGAACCCTGACTGAAAAGGGTTCAGATAATCTACTTCAGGGGTGTCAAACTCACGGCCGTTGGGATGGATCCAGCCCACGAGGTGCTTAAATCTGGCACAAGGTGACTCTGTCGCCCAAAACGGGCAATGCCCCATTGTTTGGCCTGGATGGCCTCCTGCAGCACTCTGCTGACCAAAACGGGCTGTGGGGAGGTGGCCTGCGGCAGAGAACTACAATGCTGATCCAGCCCTTGAAGAAATCCAGTTTGACACCCCTGATCTAGGGTGCTCTACAGATGATCTGTGACTGCCATCTCAATAACTTTTCCCAAAAAGGAAAGGTTGAAGATCAGGTGATAATTGTATACCTTTGTGTCAGGGGATGGGTATTCATCAGAAGGCGATATATTATTGCAGGAAAAATTCCCTCACCTAAAGAGATGTTGACATTATCCCAGATCCACATTACTAGTCTGAACCAGGATAGGCATAGATCAAGCCTGCTACTGGGAGATGATAATCTAGAGCAGCCTGTCTGCTTCCTCACAGTTCAAAGCCAGAAGGAGTCCCAGGAATGTAAGAAGAGAACCCAGTAATCACTAAATTTTCTGCCCATGAGGAATCAAGATTCTGCTGAATCTGAGTGATTTTTACAAAACGCTGTGCAAATTGAGCAGAATGGCTCGGCAAGAAATCTTGGTATTGATTTTTCCCTAACAGAACATTAGTTACTTCAAACAAGACTGCTGGATGATAACCTGTTGATTTCTATATTTTTACATAGTGTATATATCCTATGTGTTTTCATTTATACTGGCCACCAAGAGGCAATGTATGATTGCTTATTGGAAATCATCAGACCTATATGTCTTATTTATGGTATACAGACACTCCTTATGAAATGTTTTTCCTCTTTAAAAAAATATCTAAAATCGTAGAATTAAAGTTTAAAATAAAGCATGTAAGCCTTAATATTACGGTGTCAATTTTTAAAAAAATGCCTTTAATCCTGTTTCTGGTCACTGCTTTCTAGCAACATATTTTGATAGTCTAATTAAATGCTTCCAGGCTAAAATGTTTAATAACTTTATTGATTTGACATTTTAAAGGCTATCATGACAATCACAATGAAATTAATAAGCATTTGGTATAATTAAATAATTAGGGTTATATTCAGATTTATTTTTTCCCTGCTCAAGGTAATGAACATTTTAAAGCACACACACACATACAGACACACACATACAGACTAACAAGGCAGTATCTAATGGTGTAGAAAATGAATTATACATCCACTACATCACTTACAGCAGAGCAAATGGCTACTATTTCTGACTAGGCATGTATGATTCAGCATGTATACTACTATACTACTAAAGCTCTCTTTTCTCTAAACTTTAACTGGGTGAAATGATGCATCACAGGGCAAAACTTTTTCAATCAAGTTACCTCAAATGGGTTAATTTAGAGAATGCATCCATAATCCAAGACCCATGACTCCTGTGGAATTTAATTTTTTTGGCAAATGTTTATAAAATATAACAGAACAAATTGTTATAAAACATTTTATAACATAACATAAAATGCCATAAAACAATTCCTGTGGCCAATTATTGATGTTTGATGTGCTATACACTTCAACATGGGCTACTTCAGAGATATCTCTGAATCATTATCATCACCATCATTCTAGCCATTGTCTGTCCACTACAGAATGAAGGCCTCTTCCTTATGTTTCCACCCACTACGGTCTTGAGCTTTCTTTTGCCAGTTGGGTCCTCAATACTTGCTGATCTTGTTGATCCATCTTATTTTAGGTCTATCTTGTGAATGATTTTTTATCAAGTAGGATCCATTCTATGACTGCCTTGGTCCACCTGCCATCAGTCCTCCTTGCTATGTGACCAGCTCATTTTCATTTCCATGGAAATATCTCTGAGTATCTCCCTGAATGTTTAAGAAGTTTTCCAATACATTAGAATAGGGGTGTCAAACTAGCGATCTGCAGGCCAGATGCGTCACACGCTGGGCACACCTATCCCATTTTAGTGAAGGAGAAAAAAATTGTGATACGTCACATGACTATGTGACGATGCGAATTTGATGCCCCTGCATTAGAAGCTCAGCCATCACTGAAGATATTGAGCGATCTGGTAAGGAAATATCTGAAATTATGACTCAGTGGTTATCCCACCCCACACACACCTTCCCTGACCCACATGGCATCTCTCACACACACATGTGCTATCTTTCCTGACACTGCCCACCCACATGCCCTCTCCAACCCACATGGCATCTCTTGTACATACCTATGCACCCTTTTCATCCAGCGTGGTACCTCTCGCTCGTCCCTATGTACCTGTTGTGGCTCCGACCCCCGAGCTTCCGAACATGAAGGAGAGGAGCCAGCCAGGCCTCCCTCTCCAGGCCCCTCCTCTCTGGCAATTCCTCAGGTGTTTGCCGAAGGAGAGGAGATTGGCCAGGAGCCAGGTGTCTCCGATCAGAGTGAGAACAAGGGTGATAAGTCGCGGCTGGATCCGCACCAGCGTTGGCGAGATAAACGTTCGCAGCAGATGAGGAGGCGTGCCAGGGATTAAGTTGAGTCACTGGACCACACCCCACAGGCTATAAAAGGGAGTGTGATGGCCATTCAAACTCTGTGATGGACAAAACTAATTTCTGCAAGTCACTTTGTGCAACGCCTAAATCTGTTGAAGGCTTTTGAGCTGGACTGTTTCCAAATCGGTGTGTATTTGTGTATGTTATCTGGTGGAGGCACAACCCCTCCTTCTTGTAGTAAAGCACCTGGCAGTCGGTTCTTGTACCAAGTACCTGATAACGGACATTGTTTGTTTGAGCTATTCTTTAACCCACGGCTGACTGTTTGAGGGTGTGTGTGTGTGTGTGTGGGAGACGGGGACAGAACAGTACCATTCACAACCTGCACCTCCACATACTCCATCATTCACTCCCACAACCAACAGCAAACATTCACTTGCCTGCTGGCCTTGGACCTATGATTTCCTGCTGGCTACTCCACCATCCTTCTCTCTGCAAGCTTCTCACAAGCAAAGTAAATAGCTGGCGTTTATGAACAGTGATTCTATCTTGGATTGTGTTTTTCCATACAGCTTCATGTAAAGGAGGTGGGATAGCCTGGCAGATGTTTTTGATGTTTGATAGCCATGGCTTCGCTTGTTCAGTATTGGGGTTTTTTTTTTACAAGTTTTTTATTTTTTAAAAAATTTTTTTTACAAACATATCAAAATGTAAACATTGTGGCACTTGGGTGTCATACATTCTAATACAAATAAAATTAGTAGAATTAATCATAGTTATTACATTCAATCAACTTATATATTTCTAATAATGATACACATTATGCAGTCTGTCATTATTCAATTATTCCATGTTTTCCCTTGTTATTGCTTTTGTTTTATTACTGTATATGGTGTATACACTAATATTCTCCCTTCTCTTATTTCTATTTCTTATTCTAACTTTTAATCATGTCACCCTTTATTAAAAAAATACTTTATTAACAGCAATACTTGTTCAGTATTGTTGAAGAATCAGTGCAACAATGAACAGTAGTCACGAGAGTGAGTCTCCTTGAAAGATTCTTCTCTTGATACGGTAGTAGCCTCTCCCAGTCTACCAGCAACTGGGTCTTCTATTATGCCCTTGATTTTTCCACAAAGCTTCTGACTCCTATTATTCCTAGGCATTTAATCATGGATGTCAAACTCAATTGCATCACGTGACGTATTATGACATATGCCCTTGGGATGCACCCGGAGGCTTCAGCTGGTCCAGAATGCGGCTGTGTGGGTTGTTACAGGAGCTTCTCATTACTCCCGTGTGACACCTCTCCTGCACGAGCTGCACTGGCTGCCGGTGGTCCTCCGGGTCTGTTTCAAGGTGCTGGTATTAACCTATAAAGCCCTACATGGCTTAGGCCCGGGGTATTTGCAGGAGCATCTTCTGCCATCCTCCCATCGTCCCGTACGCTCTCACAGAGCGGGCCTCCTCAGGGTGCCGTCGGCTAGACAATTTTTTTTTAAATTTATATTTATATGCCGCCCTTGTCCGGAAACTCAGGGCGGCTTACAATGCGTTAAGCAATAGCCTTCATACTTTTGTATATTTATACAAAGTCAGCTTATTGCCCCCACAAACCGGGTCCTCATTTTACCCACCTTAGAAAGGATGGAAGGCTGAGTCAACCTTGAGCCTGGTGAGGTTAGAACTCGCAGTAATTGCAGGCAGCTGGATGTTAAATGCTGCCTTAGTAGGAGGCATTAGCCTGCTACGCCACTCAGGCTCCAATGTCGGCTGGCGGCCCCCAGGGGTAGAGCGTTCTCTGTGGGAGCGCCAACCCTCTGGAATGGTTTACCCACCGGGCTTAGGACAGCCCCTGACCTCCTCTCCTTCCGCCACGAACTGAAGACGTGGCTCTTTCATCAAATGGACTGACCCGTCTAGGGGCTTTTACATTGTAATAATTTTAACTAATTTTAACTGGATTTTAATTTACATTTAAATTTAAATTGTTGAATTTTATTCTTTGTAAGCTGCCCTGACTCCTTCGGGAGAAGGGCGGCATATAAATTGCATCAATAAAATAAATAAATAAAATATTGTGACCTTTTTTGCCTTTGCAGAGCTGAGGAGGGCGTGGCCTGCATGTGACGCCTCCAGCCTGAGGGCCGCCAGTTTGACAGGCCTGCATTTGGTTATCCAATCATGTGACAAGGAGTCTGATGCTTTCTTTCAATGAATCCAAGTTACAGTCAAGCTGGTTTTCCTTCTCTTGCAGTTTTGCAGAATCATCTTGCCAATTAGGAGTTGATCTTTTGTTCCCTGCTGTTTGGGCAGTCTCCTTTCTATTCAGGTGGAAAGAGTATTATTATTATTATGGTTCGTTGCACAGTCAGCCAGATGTTCAAACTGGATGTGGCCTGCTTGTAATCAGTTTAGGCTCCATTGAAGTTGGTCTTCCTTTTCTTGCAGTTTTCCAGAATCATCTTGCCAGTTAGGAGTTGATCTTTTGCTCTTCTGCTGTTTAGGCAGTCTCCTTTCTGGTGGAAAGAGCTTGTTTTCAACTAAATGCTGTTGGAGTGCATCAGCTACTATACCCGTTCCCAATTTGTTGGTTAGTAGGTAATTGGCCTCTAATTGCCTGGTGCTGCCCCTTTTGCTGGATCTTTCATTGTCAGGTAGGTTTTGCCAGATGTTAGCCACTCTTCAATTTCACCTCCTTGTAGTTTGTTCTTAAACAGCTTGGCAACAAGTGAGTGTAGACCAGTCAGATTTTTTTTATTGTTGTTGTTGTTGTTGTTGTTGTTGTTGTTGTTATTTCTTCCTCTTCCTTGTTAGCACAACATAATAAAACAGCCATGATAAAATTAACTCACAGCCTCAGCACGTTAAACAATATAAAATTCATAAAGAATTTTTAAAAATCCCAATATATGACAGTTACAGTACACAGTACAATTACAGTTATAATATGCAACATTACTCATCCGTTTTAAAGACACAACTAGCAATTGTAAGAGAATATTTTTCTTAAATCGTTATCCATAAAAACTGACAATGACAGCTGACAAGATGATTGTCATATACTTTGTAACATAATATTCTTTTCTGTGAATTATGCTAATTGAAGAAGGTTAATGTTACCATTAATTTTCCTATCCTGGAACAGCTCCAAAATATTTGTTTGGAAGTAGCACTCTAGAAATTAATTTGCTAGTCCAAAATTATTTTTCTTTTCAAAGGCACATATTCCTGGAATAAGACATGAATCTATTACCTCACTGCAGCATACTAATGTTGCAAAAGTGTCATACACTTTAGTCCTCGCCTAATGACCACTCACTCAGCAACCATTCAAAGTTATGACAGCACTGAATGAGACAGACTTACAACCAGTCCTCAAAGTTGTGACACATGCAGTCCTCCAGTCACATGATTGTGCTTTGTGTAGTTGGCAGTCCGTGCACAGGCTCTTGTTTTTGTTGTCTCCAAGGGTTTTGTTTTGTTTTGTTTACAATCACCTTACTTAGCAGCACAGTTGCTGGCCCCAATTAGAGTCATTAACTGGGGACAACCGATAAATAAATTTTAAAAATCTATTTTTTCTGTTCCATAATCATCAGTACTAGTCTATGCAGTTATAGACAGTCAAATACTCAAACATTATTTCCATCAACAGAAAGTTTCTAGGCTAAATTAAAAAAAAAACTCAAAAGTTACTAAATAAAAAAGCTACGAAGGAAATTATAAATGTTAGGTGTGACATTCATAGCATCAGATGCTATGTACTGTGGGCTATACTTAGAAAAGGCAATATCTGTCTATTAAGCTATGTCATTTTAAAGAAAGGTCTTAATGATTATGCTTGGAAGAGAAATACATCATATGTTATTTATTGCTATTTATTTGCTTTAGAAATAAATAAATTTGCTTTGGAGATAAAAAAAGATGACAAAAATGTACCAAAACACAAGGGAAAATGAAGAAAAAAGAGCATGATCCAGAACCAGGTATATAAAAATAGCTCAGTTGCGAACACAGCATTAAACCTTGACCATGCAGAATATTATTGATCAGTCTTTTCATTCCTTTGGTAGAGAGTCAGTTCATAAACTGAGAGCAAACACATATGATCAATCTAAGTTTGTCTTTTATTGTAAAAAAGTAATTGCTCTTTGCTCAATAAATCTATACTTCTTTGCATAAAGATAAATTCCAAATGTTTGATACATTATTCAGAATCATGCTCACCTCTTTAAAACATATTATTCTCCAAAGTGGCCTTCGAGAAGCTGCTAGTGGGAAGAGCATTTTTTGAAGAATATTTTGAGGATGGAAGGTAAGTGCAAATTGAGCTATTGTAACTTTAACTTTGATTTTTAATGCAATATTTTTACTGTTCTATTGTAAGACAGCAGGATTGAGACACATTAAACTCATACTGTATAGGAATATTTAAAAAGTCTAATGTGTGAAATTGAATAAATAGTATACTCTTGCTATAAAAGATATGAAAATTAACATGCATCCAACAAATCCCAATATTTAAAATTTTCCAAATATAAGAATTAAATTTAGCTGGAACAGTATTGTATTAGATGTCCAAAAGGTGCATCCAGAACAACCAGGACCCATAGACATTTACTATATTAGATCTAACAAAGGTTCTAAAACTGATTCTCTCTCTCTCTCTCTCTCTCTCTCTCTCTCTCTCTCACGCACACACACCCTAGTTAAAAACTGTTCAAAATGTCTATATAAAACCTCTGGAAGATCCTTAGTTGGAGCATAGTACAACTCTGTTCTGAGAACTGTGTGGCAGTTTTTTCTGTTACAATCATATAATAAAATATTCCTAAAACAGTCCATGCAGTAAAAAAAAAAAAAGTTCAACCAGTGGTGACTTTCTACCAGTTTGCCCGAGTTTGGATGAACAGGTAGCTGCGGCGAGGGGAGGCTCTGCCCACCTGCCCGGACATCATCACAGATGCTCTATGCATGCACAGAAGGTTCTGCGCATGTGCATAAGTGCCTCAAGCGAAGCACATGAGCGCACACGCACGCTCACAGTTCCAAACCGGCAGCGAAGGTAAGTGAAACCCACTACTACGCTCAATGTTTTATACAAATGAAACATACATACAGGCAGTGGAATATATTTTGGGGGAGGGAGATTGAGATCATATATTTGATTTTTTTTTTCAAGGAGAAACTTTAATGCCTTTTATCTACTCATCTAATATTATTCTTCAAACTGGTCACACTGTGGTAAACTGATTGTATGCAGGATTTCTTTTTCTACACTATTTGGGCAACAGAAAAGACTGGTTAGAAATAAAATAGAAAAATGTAAAGTAGAACTTGAGCATCCTGTCCCTGTACCAAGAGCATGAATTCTATTGATTGCTGTCAGACTTCCATGGGGCCATTTGGGGTCATGTTTGTCTTGAAGTCAAGTTTGGTTGAACCTTGGGCTGATGTAATGTAGGGGCTTGGTTGTGCCATGTGGTGAGCTCTGCTGATAGATAATCCTATGATGTCCTGGAGGGTCATGTGTTAATAACATCACCCTGGAGGCCTTTTGTCTTGTAGATAGGTTGGCCCAGTCTTTCTCAATGGACACCAAATATCTGCTGGGGGAAGGAGCTGCAGGGAGCTGCTCTTTGTCTTTAAGAACATGTTTCTCCTTTTCTCATCCAGGGAAATATAATATTCTGCCTTTTTAAATATTCCTTAAAATATTTTATTCTTCTAGGAGGTGGAGGTGCTAACTTTCTACAAATGTATGCATGTTTTAGTCAGTAATAACAAAAAAGCAAAACCCACTATATATTTTGCTGGAAAGTATTTCAGAGAAAACATTATAATTATATAAGAAAACATTATATAAACATTAAAATAAATGAAAACTGTGCAAGAATTTGATGCACTGTGCACAGAACAACAACTTCCCACAGCATTTGACTTTTCAACAAAATTGTTCACAGGATGACATTCTGCATATTGTATTTATTTGTTTTATTCATTTAGTATTCAACTGAGAGCAAAGTTTTGTTTTTTATTACAAATTTAATTAGTCAATATAGTGAAGGCTGTTTAAACCTCAGCGAAGATGCTTATTTTGTATACATTGTTGTAAAATGTACTTGTATAAAACCAAAATAGTAAGCTGGAGTTATTTTATTCTTTAACAAGAACACCTAAAAGCTTAATTTTAAACATGCTTAAAACTCAGTTCCTTGCGCTGCTTTTAGAAACCAGGATGCTTGCTAATTCTTGAATTCTTTATTGCTGCAACTCAAAATTCTAATTGGAATCCTATAACACCCTATTTCCCCTGCAACAATTGTTGAAAGGTTTATTGCCTGTGAAGCTGGTGATAATTGCTACTACCATAGTTACAATGGTTATATAGTGTCATTCACAACTTTCTTCCTCTTACAGCTGTCCAAGTTGGGCTGCTGACTACCTTTCATAATTACACTCTCTCCCGCCCACACACACACACACACACCACCACCATTTCATGAGCAGGAGAAGGAAAAGTTCTCTTGTGGCAGCTGCTCCTTTAACAAATGTGTTGCATCTCCCAAAGGTTGCCTAGAGACGGTGTTTAATGGTCAGAGATGACTTTGCTATGGCCTGCTTTCGAAAGAT
Source organism: Ptyas mucosa (assembly GCA_012654045.1). Lineage (NCBI taxonomy): Eukaryota > Metazoa > Chordata > Lepidosauria > Squamata > Colubridae > Ptyas > Ptyas mucosa. The sequence continues at coordinate 1,752,349 of WNWU01000003.1, forward strand.
TCCAAAATAGAAATACTTTATTCAACATGTTCACAGGAAACATGAACTATAGTATAGATGACTTTGTTTTGGGTTGTTTTCTGTCAAAATAGTTTAGTACTTTAACTAGGGCTGTGTAGGAAGTTAGCATTCACCCCTCTCCTAGAAGAATGAAATATTTTAGGAAATATTAAAAAGGCAGAGTATTATATTTCCCTCGATGAGAAATGGAGAAACATGTTTTAAAGACAAAGCAGCTTCCTGTCTCCCCCCCCACCTTTGTCAATGGGCCAGAGGCAGAAACTCATTTCCCCCCACCTTTGTCAATGGACCATCATCTGCAATACAAAGGACCCATCCAGCAACAGAAACTCCCCACATAGCACCTGGGAAGATTACATCAGCCATCAAGGCTAGCTAAGACCCTCACCCCTGGAAGTCTCACAACCAATCAGGATACATTTCTTATACAGGAACAAGAAATTCTGAGGTGGGGCACAACAGAGGACATAAAAAACCAAGGCACTCTAGGAGACCGGAAGCATTGCGGCGAGACTGGCTGGGAAAATACCAGGCTCTAATGAGCCTGGCGAAACTCGGCCAGATGAACTGCTGTCGGGGTGTGTGTGTGTCTTTGGACCAGAACTGTCCTGTAGGGAAGGTGAAGAAGGAGAGGCATCTCAGATGGCTAAAGAGGAACAGGCAAGTTCCTCGGAAAGCCAGAGAAAACTCTTCGATCCGACGGCGGGGGGCAGCGGCCATTGTGACCGCCATGAAGCTGGGGCATCCGGAATATGAATTGTGCAGGAGCGAAGATTTGGACGGAGTATTGGTACCGGGTGAGCAATTGCCAACTCACAGGTAATAAGGAAAAAGAATGGAAATTTTTAAAGCTATCCTGGCATGGAAACAGCAGCTAAATACCGTCGAGGGAAGTTAATTGATAGAGAAAAGAGAAAGCGGTAATAAAAAACACCAAAGCCCAAAACGGAGTTTGATGTTTAAATTTTAAAGGTGGATACTGAATTTGGAGAGACTAAATTTATTATAAGAAAAAGAAACCCAAAAGAAGATACTTTTGGAATAGGATTGGATATAAACTGCAAGAAAAATTTTGAACTTTAAAGGAAGATTAAAGAATAAAGAAAAACCCATAATAGAAAAGCCCTGTTAAATTGAACTTGAACTGGAACATAAAGTTGGAAATTGGAAAGTATAAAAAACTTAAAAGAGAAAGAAAGAAAGCTAATTGGATTCAATATACAAAACTGGATATTTTGTTAAATTTTTGATTTGGAACTTGTGGATTCTAGAGAGCTATCTACTGGCAGAAAAAAAAGTACTACATTGAACACTTTAAATATGGGAAATTTACTGCGTCCTTGAGGAACGAGCCATGAGAGTTTGTAAGGAGGATTTGTTTGTCTTTTCAACAACTGAACATTGATAATACAAGAGACAGAAAACAACAAACTTTAAATTGGAGTTAAAAAGTAACTAGAACGTCAAAATGTGGCAAGAACTAATCGAGATGGTTCAAATGGTAGGTTTATCATTTGATGTGGACAGAGAAAAATCAAGAATTTTTCCAGAGCATAGTCAACGGGATGAACAAGCTACTAATGAGAAGCAAGAAAATAACACTGAAGACAAAGACATTGATGAAAAATTAAATGATTACATTGGGAATAGCAATGAAAAAGAGAGTGAATAATAGTTTCAATGATTACACTGAGATTAACAGTGCTGAAAATAGAGAGGTCAGAAAGAAGCAGAAAGGAAAAATGGGGAATAGATTAGCTGAGAATAGAGGGCAATCTAGGCAAGAAATTTTTTTTTTAATGATTATATTGGGATTAACCATGTTAAAAATAGAAAATTCAGAGAGGACAAATTGAATGATTACATTGAGATTAACATTGAAGGAAACAAGGAAGGTAAGAGGAGAAAAGGGGAATAGAACAGAAGAGAACAAAAGAGAGGATAATTATAAAAAGAAGAAAAAGGGGAAAAAGGGGTGGTATATTAGATCAATCAGGAGAAAACGGTGAAAGGGAGTAATTAATGGATAGGAGGAAGGGTAATATGAAATATATGTAAATTAATAATTGTATTAACAATGGTATTAGGATTAATATTGGTGACTATTGAATAAGAGGAGATTTGGTAAATGAAATGGAAATGAATAAAATTAAAAATATTGGGATTTTTAAAATTGAACTTAAATGACAATATATCTGATTTTGATATAAAATGATTTATTTAAGGGAAAATTATTGGGATTGTAAAAATTGAATTATACAAAATGAATTATAAAAACAAAAGTGAAGGATTGCATTGTTTCTGGTGTTGGATATATTTAGAAGGGATTAAAATATTGAAATTTAAATGAAATGGAAATGAATAAAATTAAAAATATTGGGATTGTTAAAATTGAATTTAATTGCCAAAATAACTGATTTGAGATAAAATGATTTATTTAGAAGGGGAAATTATATACAAGTAGAATAATAGCTGTATAAATAATTATGATAGAAGTAATATTGATGATTATTGTATTTGAATAAGACGAAGTATATTTTGTAACCCTGAAAGTGTAAAGAAATAGTATTAATACTGGGGCTGTAAAAATTGAATCATAAAAAAAGAATTATTTGAAGGGAAAGGTTGGAATGAATTTGAAATGGAAGTTAGGTTTACTTAAAAAGGGGATGATAAAAGTAAATGGAAAGAATGGTATTGTTTTGGGTAAAATGGTAAAATGATTAATTTTTAGATAAAGATGATGTAAAACAAATGTAAAGAAATATATGCTTAAAAGGGTAAAATAAAGGATAAAGTAATAATATTGTGAAAAATTAAATGTTTGAATAACTGTGCTTAAAGTAAAGAGTCTCAATAGATTAAAAAATTGTGATAGGTGAAGATAAGGAGGTGAGAGCGGATGGTAATATTGACCATTAAAAAATACAGATAAAAGGGGGAAAGTGGAATATTGGCAGAAATTGGAGTATATATTGTAAATATGGAGAAAATAAGCTGTATGAATTTTGACTCGGTCAATACTCTGTTCAGAAATTATGTATTTTATGTTTGTATGTCTGAAAAAAATAAAAAATTGTTTAAAAACAAAACCAAAACCAAGGCACTCCCAGCATCTGACTCTTCTTTTTTCTACTCAGGAACTCAAGTCATGTGATTCCTCTCCACCATTAAATCATCTTTCCAAGCAGTCTCCATGTTTCCGTGTCTTTTTTCCCACTTGGAACCAGGGGTGAAATGCTCCCGGTTTGGACCGGTTTGGGCGAGTAGGTAGCGATGGCGGCGGGCAGTTCGGAGAACCGGTAGCAAAAATCCCTGCCCCCGCCCCCCATGCCCAGCTGAGCCGCATGATCATCAGAGCCTTTTTTTTCTCTTTTAAATGGCTCTGACGATCCAAGCTCTGACGATCAGCTTGGATTGCCAGAGCCATTTAAAAGGAAAAAACTTTTTTTCTTTTACATGGCTCTGACGAGCCCAGCTGAGTTGCCTGATTAGCAGGCAACTCAGCTGGGATCATCAGAGCCTTTTGAAAGCACTTTTTTACATGGTTTTACATGTAAAAATGGTTTTAAAAGTAAAAAAAAAAATTGGCCACACCCACCCAGTCACATTACCCCACCACCACCAAGCCACGCCCACAGAACCGGTAGTAACAAATTTTAAATTTCACCCCTGCTTGGAACTGAACCCAGATGGACATTTCTTCCAACAGCTGAATTAGAGGAGAAATGTCTTCTTGGGTTTAAGGCTGCAAGTGGTAAGTGCCGATACCAAAAAATAAGCATTGATTCAGTGGGGTTTATGTATTAGTGAATGTACACAAGATTACACCATAACAGGTAATGGCATTTGCACAACATTCCCCAACTGATCGCTTGTGTATATATTTGAGCTTTACCCAAACTTCTAAAAAATATGGTGGTTAAAAAATCACAAATCCATGGGAACTATTTATTGCCATTTTATTTGCTTAAGTGCAAAATAAAACCATTTAGTAGCAGTAAAAAGTGATATTTTCTTCATTTGACAGTATGAAAGACCACAGAAGACAGATGCGATTTATAATAACTGAGAACATGTTGGTTAGGAATTTTCCAATCTGCTCAAAAGAGATTCAAACTAATTCCTCTGCGAAAATTTTGTTTAAAAGGAAACCTAAATATTGAATCTATCAGGGACTAAAACATGAGTGACAGAAGAATAATAAAGAGCAGTAATAAAACTAGTATAATGTTCATGCATGAAATATGGAGAACATGAGAATTGTATGCGTATGTATGTATGTATGTATGTATGTATGTATGTATGTATGTATTTGCCTTGTCCTCAGTTTCTATCTGTCCATATTAGGCAAATGACTTGAAGGCATAAGATTTCATAAGATTTGAAAGAGATTAAAGATAAATACCAGATACTCAGATACCATGGGTTGCATTTGTTGATAACCTCTGGTGAGATTGGAATGGAGTAGTGCTCTCCTTGATACTTTGCCCAGATTTTTATCAGTACTCTGGCATGCCTAACAGTCCCTAAGAAACCGTGACAATCTTGGTAAGTTACGGAGGAGACAATGCTGGAGTACAAAATTACAGAGAGAAAGCAGAGAGGGAGAATTTTTATTCCTCTCTTTTAGAGCCATCATCAAATGAAGCTAAACTGTCAATGATCCACACAGGGTATAATTAAACTATGAAATATACTGCCGCACTTATTAGGAAAGTCACCGATTTTTGTCGCTTTAAAAGAGATTAGACAAATCAATACTGGATGAAACCGTTAGTGGCTTCTAATCATTCTAACAGTAACCTTCAGACTCAGAAACAGCACACTTCTCTGTATAAATGAATGGGAGGGCAGTTGTAATAGCAATCTTTTCAGGGCCTTGCTGGATACCAAGGAACAGAATGCCGCTGGATTCTTTAGTAGGGCTATACCTGTTTCAAAAATGACTAAGAAGAGCTGCTTTGGAAGATGCAGAGAGCAAGTGTAACAACTTTTTAAAGAAGATATAACCTTTTTTTTTTTGGCTTGTGTGCCATTTGGTTTTATTTAACAGCTCCATTTGTAAAAGCAGCTACATCTTTAATGTGATCCTTAATCACAAAAGCAGCTGCATTTTTTTTTAAAGCTCATCAGGAAGTCTGCAAACACACACACACACACATCGCTTTTGGGAATTCCTCTTCTCAATTGTTTCTGAAAGACTCATAGCTTTATTAGTCAGTAGATCCTTATAAAATATGCTCAAGATGGTTTGCAACACATGTTTGCATGAATACCCCTTCTTGGGGGGTTGAGAGAGCTACATCCTTTGGAAGAATAATTTCACAGGCTTGCCTAAACTATATATATACAGACACAGACAGACACAAAGACACACAGAGAAATACAAAAAATACAAAAAAGTTAGGTGGAACTACTAGTAAAGCAAAGTAGCTATACATGGAATCTCACGTAGATACAACATAAGAATCTTCAAAGGAGCTTCATCAGTCTCTGAGAATGTGCCTCCTCAGTGCTTTGATGCCACTGTCACAGCCCTTTAAATGCTTTGAAAAACCCTACAATTTTGCAGTATTCTCGTTGATCTGTCTACATGGTTCTTACTATTGTGTAGTTATATTCTAAAATCAAGGGGTTTTTTTAATTGAAGAAACCAACTGTATAATTTTAATTTTTTGAGAGAAAGGGATGGTATTTGAACATTTCAGCCCTGGGTTAGGTAGGCAGGAATTAGGTGGGTCAGGTAGATAAGCAAAAAGAGATGACAAAAAGTTGCTTCCATCCAAGCAGCTGGTCAAATAGGAGAGAGGCAGCTGAGAAATGCAAACACGTCACGGGCAGAGCAAGATTATATTCTGGCATCTCTACATTTCCCCAGTGTACAATTTGTGTACATTTCCCCAGTGTACAATTCACAGTTCGTACTTGGAAAACATATAGACTGTGTGACTCAGAAGGCTGTTGCACACATCCATCCTGTCTGCCAATTTCACCAGGTGGGAACGCCCAACTGATGGTCATTCATTCCATACCTCCCTCTTGTCTGGATTTTTGCAGTGCACTCCACATGACAGGTCCTAGAGAGCTACTCTAAAGTGACATTTGGTCCAGAATGCAACACCATGGCTAATTAGGGACATACTACAGTACACACATGTAACATTTCATGACCTGCACTGGTTGCTAGTGGTCTTCCAGGTACAACACATACAACACAAAGGATGCCATCCTAATATGAATTGCCATGGTAAATTGATTGACAGGAACTCTGATGTTTTTAAATATATTGAACTGGTTTTCTCCAAATAACAAGAACTTGGGTGTAATCATGGTTATTTTTGTGCTCTTTTGTGAATTTCCAGTATCTCCTGTATATATATTCACAACAATTTTTCTTATGATGTTTACCTTCCTACATTGCCTGCAGAACAGATACAGATTAGGCTTTTTTTTTTCTTTGCTCTTGTCAGAGCTTGTAAATATAGCTGAACTCATGAGTATCTGAATCATGAATGTGATCTTTCCAAGCCACAAGCTGGGGAACTATTACATGAACTTCAGAAAATTCAATCTGGCAGCCTTGAAAAAGAATAATCAAGATGATGAAAGGGAGACATGCTGTTAGGAACAGAGTTCAAATATTTTGCATTGCTAGGCTGAAAGAAGTCTTTCAATTACTTTTCACACATATAATTAGATGTCTTTAATATAGAATTCACTGGCCAGTGCTGTTCTAGCAAAATGTTCAGGAAATATAGGGGGAAAAACACCTTAAAATCTGCTGTACAAAAATAGAATTTGTCTTAGTACAGACTGGAGACTTTAAAATTTAAATTATAGCCAAAATGCATTTTTAACAGAAAATTAATGTTTTAAATAATATTTTGTACCAATTTTATTCAAAAGTAGCTTAATCTAAAGCTTCTGTTTGATGAAAATATACTCAAAGTTTGTGCCATAATAAGCTCTATAATTCATGGTTTTATTCTGTATGTATCTATGTTAACATAGTTAAATTTAATCTAATCTTAGGAAATTTCATCAAGAGTTCCTTGTTTCCTAGCCTTACTGGTTTGATCAATTTGTCTTCTAATGTTAATAGTCACATCTGCTGTATAAAATTTTCTGTGACTTTTTTTTTTAATTGTCTTCTGAAATGGTAGATTTTTGTTTCTAGAAACTGTCTGGAAAGAACAAGGCTTCAAATATCATAGATATCATTGTGACAAAATGAGATAGTGGATTTTGATAGATGTGTCTACTCAAAAGTAACTGCAATAATGAGATCCAGATAAACACACACACACACACACACACACACACACACACACACAGGTTAACAATCTTTTGGAGACCTCATTAGATGTTCTTCATTAGAGCCAGAAATTACTAATTTATTTATTCAAATTTACTGGCTGCCCAATTCAATGGACTCTTAAGAATCAGCCTATTAAGTGTAGTAGTACATAGTTTTGAATTGTCAGGCATTGGATTCCTCTCAATGATCCAAAAATGCATAATAGCAGCCCATTTACATAAAACGTAGTCAATCTGTGCCCATCTAGATGATGTTGAATTACAATTCCAAGCATCCCTAAATACTGATTATATTGGCTAAACTTGAAGGACTTCTTATGAAGGTGCCCTGCTTTTGTTAAAATGTAAGTTTTCTCTTGCTTATATATTGTGTTAATGGCAGCCAGTTAGGAGATAGTGAGTTCTTTAGGAGTCTTGGACAACAAGCTAAAACCAGAATAAAATGTCAAAAATGATTTAATTGAGAGTTACAGGGAAACACGTACCCCATTCCTGTCTTTTAAGTTTATCAGTAATCCCCAATGTGTTACCAGACAGGTTCCTGGGCCAACAGTTATACAATTCCTTTTCTTCCAGGATTTTAGATCTATTCTGAAGTTTAAGCTACCTGGGAGATTTTGCCTCCATTCCTAAGAGACAGGAGGTACAGACAATAATATGTGAAGATGGCTTGATATCACATTTTATCAGAGACTTGGCCATAACTTCAGACAGTAGACTTTTTAAGAGATATTTTTAAGCAAGATGGTATCCCTAGAAACCAATGTAATATCACTGGTCGATAACTTGGAAACACAAATAATTGACTTTCTGCCAAACATAAGGCATCATTTCTAGCAGACGAAACCTAGGGAGAGTTTGGTATCTCTAATCAATAATCTGGGAACCCAGATCATTGTTTTTTAGTGTGTGGCCATTGCTCTTGTACCTAGCTCCCCCCCAAGATGTTAAATTAGATTACATGCTGGTTTTATTTTAATTATTACAACTAGGAATACACACAGGGGTAGTATTCACTTACCTTCGCTACCAATTCGCAAATGTGAGTGTGCGCGCTTGCTATGCTCGCGCATGTCTCCACTCATACGCAGAGGGTCAAAAATGGGACATGATGATGTCCGGGTGGGTGGGTGGAGCCTCCTGCCACCAATGCTACTGGATTGCGTGATCTGGATAGAGCTGGCTGAATTTCCCCACTGAATACACAAAAAAGGCTCAGAGCTAAGAGTGAGTTACAATACAATGATGTAATCTGTAAAGTCTGCTAAGTAACTTTTTCTAAGTATGCGTGATGTCATGCTTTTAAAGCAGACCAGATCAGGAGACACACCAAACATACCATAGGCTACAGTAACAGATTTCTGCAAATCTGAGACCAAGCGAGTCTGGGATGAATCATCCTGAGCCTCTTATTAATGTTACTTCCCTTCTCAAAGAAAAGAAATTTTAAAAATGCTTCTGCCCTCTTTGCTTACATAATTGTTTCTGAATATTTATTTCAATGCCATCTCCCTGGCTCTCTATATAAATACTGTAGAAGAGTTAAAATTAAACATGTATTGCCTCTGCTGGCTAAATAACTTTTGCTATACAAATATTTCTTACTAGCTGGATACCCCTGCTTTGCTACGAAACTATGTGATCGGGCTTGATAAACTGACATTTAAAGCTTGTGGGAGAAATATAGAGACAGTCTTGTGGTGTTATGGCCTGTCAGTGGCCTGTGCGGATTGTAGCTGATTCTGACAGTGAGGAGGCTGGTGTGGTGCTGCGCCAGCAGCCTGTGCAGCTGGCACTCGAGTCAGACAATGAGAAGGCTGGAGAAGATGTGGTGCCAGAGGCAGGGATTCAGCCAGGGCCTTCAGAACCTCCAGAAGCTCCCTTAAGTGAAGAGGACAAAGAGGAGGAGCCTCTTCTTGATGCACAGGTGCGCAGAGCTGCCAAAAGGCAGGAGTGGCTTCTCAGGAGGAGGTCTCCTCGAGAGTAAGGCTTGGGGCTAATTGGCCATTCCCTTAGCCTATTTAAGGAGGAACGCCGACTGAAGCAAGTTGTAGGGAACAACTTTAGTTCACTCTACTTCGCATCTGGATTCTCTGGAAAATTGCTTCTGGGCTTTCTGCCAAACTTAGTAAGATTGTGATTACTTTATCTTTGGTTTCTTGTAGGCTATTAAGAAAATTTATTAACAGCCTTTGTTTTGAAAAAGACTGAGTTATTTTAGTAAATTAAGTTTTGTACAAACTTTGTGTGTGCTGTATTCTTTGGGGTCCGTAGCTGGGGCAGAACATACAGAAGATGTTAGATGGCTAATGGAGAGAGATTATGGAGATGCCCAACTGGTCCTCCAAATTGTTTACAACCAATGCCTTATCCTTCTTGAGGATATTGTCATATCCATGTCAGATAAAACACTCCTACCCTTTGGATTTCCACCACCTTCATGAGAGCAAGGAGCCGTTGTCAGCAACCGTCAATACCTGAGTGAACTGTCTTATAATACCGTTCAGCTGAGAGAAGCAGTTGCTGTGATTGTTCCAAAATTAAATCAAGAACAGGGGAAAGCCTACGATGAAATCATGCACAGTATTGCTTCTGATTCTGGACAGTTGTTCTTTCTTGATGCTCCTGCTGGCACTGGCAGAACGTTCTTGATCACTCTGTTGCTGGCCAAAATTAGGGGTGGAAGGAATATCGTCTTTGCTGTTGCTTCCTCAGGAATTGTAGCTACTTGACTGAGGGAAGAAAGACAGCTCACTCTGCCTTCAAGTTACCTCTCAACCTGAATCATTCTGAGTCTGCACTTTGTAACATCTCTAAGCAGAGTGACATGGCTCAGGTGCTTCGAGAAGCCAAAGTTATTGTGTGGGATGAGTGCACCATGACTCACAAAGGAGGAGTGCCTAAAGAGGACACTCGAGGACATTAGGGGCAGCAACCTTCTTATGGGTGGAGTTACGGTGCTTTTGGCTGGTGACTTTAGACAGACGTTGCCTGTTGTGCCACGAGGAACACGTGCAGATGAAGTCAAGGCCTGTCTCAAGTCATCCATTTTATAGCCTAATGTCAAAGTCCTGTTCTTGAGAGTTAACATGCATGTCCACCTTCAACATGATTTGAGGGCAGAAGAGTTTTCTAACTTATTACTTGATATTGGTGATGGCAAGCTTTTGGAAGAGGAGGAAAGAATTAAATATTCCAAGTAACCTTTGCGATGTTGTGAGCGATCTGATCAGCTTGACTGACAGAATATACCCCAACATTTATCAGGCTAGAGTGGATTGTGCTTCATGGCTGAGGGAAAGAGCTATTCTCACTCCAACAAACGACTCAGCCAACAGCATCAACAACTTTCTGCTGGAGAAGCTGTCCACTGAGCATATGAAGTATGAATCTGTGGACTCGATAATAGAGGTCGAGGATGCTGCACATTACTTACACACTCTTGCACACCCTCAACCCACCAGGATTATCACCTCATGTCCTTTACATCAAGGTTGGGGCTCCAATCATGCTGTTATGCAATCTAACCCCTCCAAAACTCTGCAATGGCACCAGGCTTCAGGTGAAGAATCTGTACAAACAGATAATCAATGCCACGATTTTCACAGGCATCAATCAGGAAGAAACCATTTTCATACTTTGAATTCCTCTGATCCCATCAGACTACTACTTCAAGTAGTTGCCTGTTCTCCACGGTACTTTTTTGCAGCTTTCCTTACTTGTGTTTTCCTAATCGCATCTGTAAATCTTTTCCTGCATTTTTCTCCTCTTTTCCCTTTAACTGGTGTTACAGTAGAAGGAACAGATTCATCTGAACTGAGGAGGTCAGTGTAAGAAGTGATTTGGGGCTGGGACACTATGCAGGAGAAATTCAGTTCACAATCCATTGGCTCAGTGGTGGTCAGTGATTGAAACTCATAAGGGAATATCTCTCCCATGATCTTGAGTCCGGAAGCAGTTCCATAGGTGAAAGACATTTTGGTGAGGTAGCGACATTTAGTACTGTAAGGATCCCCAGAGCGCTACTGAGTGAAGGAGTGGAATGTCTGCCAGTTTGAACTGAGGTAACAGAATATAAGGCAACTGGCAGTTGGAACAGAGTTCTTTTCAGGTGGGGAGGGGGAGTAGAACATCTAACTCCTTAGCATCAGAACGTGTGAATATAATACTGTATATGAAATACTAATGTTCTGATGGTCATTTCGAAAAATGTTAGGTGAAGAAAAGAATCTGATATGTAAATCATATCCAGGGAGATAGGGTTCTCTCTGGTATGAGCTCTACCATCTGTAAGCTTGATCCTAGTCCCGCATAGCTCCTTCCGGCAACTGGACAGACCATCAGCAGCTATATTTAGGATATGCCCAATGCTTATTTAAGAGAGAGTGTTAAGCCAATATCTCTGAAAAACATTATTTATCCTGTCCTGAAGAAGTCATTTCTCGATTTGGCCATCTATGTTGACTTTCATCCTGTCCTAAATTTCCCTTTGGCATTTAGAGGAATGGATAGCCAGTATACTTTACAGGTAGTCCTCAACTTATGACCACAATTGAGCCCCAAATGTATGTTGCTAAGTGAGAAATTTGTTAAGTGAGTTTTGCTCCATTTTACGACTTTTCTTGCCACATTTGTTAATCACTGCAGTTGTTAAATAAGTAACACAGTTGTTAAGGGAATTTGGTATCCCCATTGACTTTGCTTGTCAGAAAGTCACAAAAGGAGATCACATGACTCCGGGACATTGCAATGGTCATAAATATGAGTCAGTTGTCAAGCATCTGAATGTAAATCACGTGAGCATGAGGATGCTGGCAATGGTCATAAGTGTGAAAAATGATCATGTCACTTTTTTCAGTGCTGTTGTAACTTTGAACGGTCACTAAAAGAACTGTTGTAAAACGAGGACTACTGTGCATTATTTGAAAATGAAGATTATTGATAAAATTGCAGCAAGGTTAGCAACATTTTTAATTTTAAAAATATATTCTTCAGTTACTAATATACAGAGGAAAGATTTCAGCAAGCTTGGTAAAGCATGGGGCTACTTTACAATGAAAAACAGAACAGCTACAATATATATAGTCTGTTGTGGCCCGTACACGGCCTGTACAGCTAGTAGCTGATTCAGACAGCGAGGAGGCTGGTGTGGTGCTTTGCCAGCAGTCTGTGCAGCTGGCACTTGAGTCAAACAATGAGGAGGCTGGAGAAGATGTGGTGCCAGAGGCAGGGATTCAGCCAGGGCCTTCAGAACCTCCAGAAGCTCCCTTAAGTGAAGAGGACGAAGAGGAGGAGTGTCTTCTCGATGCACGGGTGCGCAGAGCTGCCGAAAGGCAGGAGTGGCTCCTCAGGAGGAGGTCTCCTCGAGAGTAAGGCTTGGGGCTAATTGGCCACTCCCTTAGCCTATTTAAGGAGGAACGCTGACTGAAGCAATTTACAGGGAACAACTTAGTTCACATACCTTTGTGTCTTGTCTTGCTTATCTTATCAGCTTCCTGCAAATTGCTTGTTGGCATTCTGCCAACCATAGTAAGCTTTCAGTTATTATTCTTTGAATTCTTGGCGGCTGTTAATGCAGTTAATTAACAGCCGTTGTTGTAAAAGACTGGTTTATTTAGTAAATTAAGGTTTGAACAGACTTTGTGTGTGCTGCATTCTTTCGGGTCCGTAGCTGGGGCAGGTGCTCTATTTTTTTAAAAAATGTTAGGCAATCTCGAGTAATACTGTTGCTATAAGAAAGCATGCATTAAGGTGCACTCAACCAATACGTCTGGGCTGAAATATTTCATTTATGCAATTATGAATTATTATTTCTGCTTTCTTGCTCTAAACAGACTTTTTGCTTAATTCTTCACCTTTTATAATTCATAACATTTTTTCCAGGTTTCTTTAGATAAACCGGATTACCGAAATGTCATATTTAAACAGAAGGTGTAATTAGGTAACACAAACACAAACACTGGACTTGCAAAGTCTGTGAAATCAGAGTGTAATGTTATGCTTATGCTTACATAAAATATGAAAAGGGAAAAGTGAAATATTGTGGGTGAAAAAAAATGCAGCTAGAAAATATTGCCCTGATCAAATGCCGACAAGCTGCAGTTAGCTCCATTTAGCAAAATCGTGGAGGAGGGTGAAATGCAAATTGAAAGAACTTTGACAAATTAATAAGAGAAGCAACAACCTCAGGTTATTTGGAATTTCACACACACACACAAAAACCCACCGAAGCTGAAACCAATATAACTGGTTTTTTAAAAAAAAAATGATTTATATGCCGCCCTTCTCCGGAGACTCAGGGTGGCTTACAGTGCGTTAAGCAATAGCCTTCATACTTTTGTATATATTTATACAAAGTCAGCTTATTGCCTCCACAATCTGGGTCCTCATTTTACCTACCTTTGAAAGGATGAAAGGCTGAGTCAACCTTGAGCCTGGTGAGATTTGAACTTGCAGTAATTGCAGGCAGCTGATGTTAATAACAGTGCTTTAGTCTGCTGCACCACCAGGGCTCACTGTTGTTGCATATTCTTGGGAGAGTTCTGGTTTTAACCCAGATGCTTGACAAAAACATGGCTACCAGTTTGACATCTGGAGACATTCACTCAGAGGTATGACCAAGTTAGCACTACATTTTCAACTAATTTCTATTAAGGGATTAAAGGAGACAAAATCGCACAGAACAGCCAAAGATAAAAATAAGTAAGGCATATGTTAAGTGAGCATAATAGAACATCATATTAGTTCCAATGTTTCATTTGAGACAAGGAGATAGAATTGAACAATGTTGTAATTATATTGCTTATTGAAGTAACTCATTTAATCCACCAGTGATAGTTTTCCTCAAAACCCTGGAAAGGCTACCAAAAGCTACTTTTGACAGATATTGCAGCTGTAACTAGAGTTCTTGGCAGTGCTACTGAATTATATCTTTTCCATTTTGTGGTGAAATGTCTATGTTCAAGTAAATCTAGTTAATCTTGGCATTAATCTGTGGCAGCTTTTACAAAATTCGTTGATGTGATGATCTTGAGAAAGTCACTAACAATAAGCCTCCACATGAATTTGGTACTACACATATGTATGCAATTGGCATTGTTAAGATCATTAAACGAGCAACTAAGGGATCTTCTTTATGGCCATTTTAATGTGCATTCATCTAGTCTTTAAGTTGCCAGAAAAATATACAAACATATTTTGTGCTGTCCTGACAGCTGAGTCTAATCTGCCTTAGTAACAATGCCTGTGAGGGGTCTTATCTTTATAGTTTCACTCCTGAACAATTTAAGAGCAGTGACTTCCTTCACTTGGCAAAAAAAGGAAATTGGCAGTTCCCCACTATACTCTATAAATGTGGTGAAAGGTGTAGCTGGCTGTGAGTAGCCATAGTGAATAGTAGTCAGATGTAGCCCATGGAATGGCACTAGAGTAGGCAAAATTGAATTTCCCTCCCAAGGTAATAAATACAACCAGACAACCTTACACTATTGGGTCATTGTTTTAAAATATTTCCTTACTTAAACAAAGAAACAGAATGGCCACAAGTAGGCAAAAAACCATGGGAGCGGGAGTGATTTCTGACTTCCTGCTGGCTTCCCCATTGAGTTTTCTTGTGGAAAAGTAGCATGAAGTATCAGAAATCTTCCTTTCTTCCTTTCTCCATTTCTCCTTTCCTTCCTTTCCCCCTTTTTTCTTTCCCTTCTGGCAACTGAGTGGCTGCTGCTGGATGGGGGAGGGAGGGAGGGATTGTGAGACCGGCTGGGAAACTGTCCTGATATGTTCAAAATGAACATCATTTTGTGACCTGTCTGACCACAGCAGCACCCCAAAGCAGCCACAACTTCTCCAAATTTCATTCTCTTGAGAATCATAGATCCCAGATTCTGCCAGTTAGCTATCTGAGGTACTCAGCTATCTGAGTACCTCAGATATCTTGGTTCAAATTTTTTGCTCTGTAATTCACCATTTTGCCCAGATAAAGATCATGATAATGAGAGTTTTAGTAGTAACATAGATAGAAAGCATGGCCATGCAAATCCACTTGTTGGAAAAATCAGCAGAAAACTTATAACACACTCATTTGGGACACTACCAATACATCTTTTGACTGGCCCATCCCTTTTTTGTTTAGTTATCAGACAGTTTTACAGGCCTTTTGAAAGACTATTAAACACGTGTTCAATAACAAAACTAGTAGATGTCCAGGGTATTCGAGGAGCTCACGTAATATCTGAATGGTGCTTTGTTGTGGTTGTTTTTTTGTTTTTTGTTTTTTTAAAATTTTGATTTATATGCCGCCCTTCTCCAGAGACTCAGGGCGGCTTACAATGCGCTAAGCAATAGCCTTCATACTTTTGTATATTTATACAAAGTCAGTTTATTGCCCCCACAAACTGGGTCCTCAATTTACCTACCTTAGAAAGAATGGAAGGTTGAGTCAACCTTGAGCCTGGTGAGATTCGAACCTGCAATAATTGCAGGCAGCTGGTGTTAATAACAGGGTGCTTTAGACCACTGTACTACCAAGGCTCTAGTTGTAGTAACTCTGTTGTAGTTAATAGGTCTCTTTAGGACTGCAGTGAGCAGGAGAAATGATAACTCCACCATGTGCCACAGAAGATCCAGAAGGGAAGTCAATAAAGAACATACCAAATAACTGTTTTTGAAAAACAAAGGTAGGTGCAATATTTGTGCAATGTTTAAAAACTAAACAAGCAATGAATTACAAGCAACTACTTGTAATTTATAATGTCACCCAGACATTGCTATGGCAATATAAAACCTATCTCTATTAATGATGTATCACCATAAAAATGCTCTATAAATTCCTAGTGTGGAAATAGATAGTAATTAATACCATTATTAGGTATATGGGTACAAATTCTGGACAAATTGAAATGGAAGGACAAGAGGAAGGTCATATATTCCTTTATAGGAATTGCAGAATTGCCACTATTGCTAAATGCAGGAGAAAAAGAAAAAAATAGGGAAAAAAAAGAAGCGGGTTGGGTTAGGTTAAGAAAAGAATCTGAAACATAAATCATATCCAAGGTGACACTGATAACTTTTCAGCAAGTTAAGTAAACAAAGAAAGAAAAATCTTTTCATGCTGATCTTTTTCACCCCTTCACTTGTGCTGTACTGAGTAGTAAGTCCTGAAACAGACATTTTAATTGTGTTTGCTCAAGCATGAGTTTAATTTTTTCCCCCCATGCAGCCAGGATCCTGATAAATCAGAATTCTTGGTCATAGAGAATATTCTACTTAAATGAATGTATGTGGAATCCTGTTTCAAATCTTCTGATTTCACAGAAATGAAAGACTGAGTGAGACCACACATTTCTCTCTCTATGCCCAATTTGGATTGAAAATATTGAGCTTGTGATAAAACTGAGTTTATTTGGTCAGGAGTGTCATAATTTCACATTCATTTGTTTTGTAAAAAAGGAAATACAATTTAAAATGCCTCAGTAATAATAACCTGCTAGAGGTGGTCCTTGACTTACAACAGTTAATGTAGTGACCGAAGTTACAACGGTACTGAAAAAAAAAAAGACTTATGACCATATTTCACACTTATGACCTTTGCAGCATCCCTCCCCCCCATGGTCATGTGATTTACATTCAGATACTGGGTCATATTTATGACAGTTGCCTTGTCCCGGAATCATGTGATCCCTTTTTGCAACCTTCTGACAAGCAAAGTCAATGGAGAAGCCAGATTCATTTAACAACCGTGTTACTAACTTAACAATTGTAGTGATTCACTTAACAACTATGGCAACGAAGTTCATAAAATGGAGCAAAACTCACTTAGCAAAAGTTTCACTTAGCAACATAAATTTTGGATTCAATTGTGGTTGTTAAGGAATATGCACAGAGTAACCCTTGAGTAGCAAGGTTGTACACATAAGAAAACAGCTGAGAGTGATTGTGAATAAGCACTGTCAATACAGACATACTGAGTTGTGATGTTCTTTTACTTTTAGGAAAAAGCAAAGCAAAGTCCAATAAACAATCCAGGTCATACACAGATAAAGACAGTTAAATTTTCAATCCAGGGATATTCCAAGAACAAAGTCTTCTTACCAGTTGTTGTAGTCATAGGCAATAAAACTTTTTTTGGAGTTGCAAACAGGAACAAGTACAGCAGTAAAACTATCTGTAAAACAGTAGAAAAGAACAAGTAGCAATGATCAAACAGTGATCATGCAGAGAGAACAGGCAGAGAGGAGCAGAGGTAGCAATAATAATATAATAAGAAAAATAAGCCACAATTCAAGCTTCCTCTTAAGTACATTGGCTACAGAGCTAACCAATTAGAATACAGTATGATGCAATAAAGCATTACAGTCTTAAAGCTATACATTACATTTTGACTGCAAACATGCATTGATGGTTTATATATATTGCTAACCCAACCAGTTAGGCAATAGCCATTCCCTAACAGTGGTTGTAAGTCAAGGACTACCTGTGTAAACATTTAGAACAGGGGTTCCCAAACTTGGCAGCTTTAAGACTTATGGACTTCAACTCCCATAGCTGGCTGGCTGGAGAATTCTGGGAGTTGAAGTCCACAAGTCTTAAAGCTGCCAAGTTTGAAGACCTCTGATTTAGAAGAAGAGTTGTGATCAAAGAGGGCAGGCTTGGTTGAATTCTTTGTTTGCTCTTGAACACTTCAGGGAGAGCGTTTACTGAAATGAACACTGAAACTGAAAAGTTTTCTCATACCCATTCCAGGTAGCCCTCTTTCTTAGATTCAACTGAGGTATCTCCTACTACTTAGACTGGGGGGTGGGAAATCTTGTTTAAAACTTCAGAGTGTCATAATTTCATCGTGGGTCATTTTGTAGCAGGAAAATGTCTCTTGTGCCTGGCTTTTTAAGCCTTATCATTTGCATTGCACTCTTGTTCCATCCATCCACTGCATGTAATAGAAAGGAGATGTTCAGCAGAATTCAGAGGCTGTCAAATCCTGTTTGAAAGAATGGGAGTTGGCAACTTCTTCTAACAGCTGCTGGGATCAACCTTTTGTGAAAACATAACACTGGACCCAGAAGATGAAAATAGTTATGGGGTAATTACTAACATTTTCTTTCTGATAAGAAGCCTAAATGGTTCCTTAGTAGTTTCGGGTGCATTTTGATGAAACTACAGCCATTTCAATCCAATTTCAGGCCTAGCTTTGGAAAAGAAACTGCCTTGATCACATTCTGAAATGAAACTGTCTTTGAGAAGAGAGCGAGAGTGCTATCCTGTTGATTCTTTTGGGTCTATCAGTGGGCTTTCAGAACCCATCAACAATAGTTTCTTCTGGATAAATGAATGGGGAAATGGGATAAATATGGTTCCATTCCTATTTGGAGAGCATATTTGGATGTCTCTTGATTTTTCCCTTATTAGGATTTCTCCCAGTAGACCAGACAGCGTAACTGTCAAAGATGCGATGCGAGGAATTATAGTTTAGCATTTAGAGGGCCACAATTTCCCCTACCGTAAGGCCTTCCTTGCACCCAGAAACTGAAGAAAAAGCTGAAGTCCTGAGTTCAGGTCCTTTCAGCATACTTTTTAAGTGTTGCTTTACAAAAGTGGAAGTATAATAATAATAAAAAAAAACCAACAACCCTAGCAGGCCAAACACAGGTAAATAATCTGTATGGGTCCTTCTTGTGGATATATGGTTCAGACTCTGAGAAGAAGCTGTAAGTCAGGACTAACTGAGAAGCAGGAGGACCTGTCTCTTATGTTTCATCAGGTGGATTCAGAAGGTAAGATTTGGTTTGCTTAATGACACATTTCTCAGAGTGTCTGTGCCTATTAGGGTAGAATCATCTCTGGATGATTCTGTAAGGACTTTCATAATTTGTCCATAAAAAAGAAGAGTGGTCATATAGATTTATTGAACAGTACAATTATGCAACTTATGGAACAGAGAAAAAATAAAAACTTTATTATGCTTTACATAGCACAAGGAAAAATATCACTAATTTCACATAAGCGTGTTAAGCAATAAATCTTAAACATGTTTTATATGACCCAGTGGCTGGTTTATATATCATACTAACCAAGCAAATTAAAGTATGGCCTAGTATGTTATGTGAAGCCAGGCAATAGGTGCCTTCAGAGAGCCCCCATGCTATCATTCAGAAGCCATTGTGAGCTATTCTGCTTGGCTTCCTAAACTAAATATTTGAAGAGAAGCTAAAAAGACAGTAAAAGCAGTGGGAAAACACAGGTAGGTTCCAAACAAAAGATAAAGATATCAGGATCCTTTCAGCCCTCATAAATTTCTATGATCGATTGGAGGCAAGAAAACTGTACAGTAAAAGCTTTTTAGGAAGTGCCCTTAAGCATTCCACACGATAATAAATGTCCTCGCTCTTGTTCTCATGTATTGTTAAAATGTATTGGCTTTATTCTAGTTCAACAGCTGTTTTTAATTTGAGTTCTGTATTTTGCCTTGAGTACAGAGTTGGTAGTGTTCTATAAATACAGCAAATAAAAAATTCAGAAGTTTCAGTAGTAAAATGCCTTTGTTCTCTAGTCTGGGAGCATTTTCTCTTGACCAGCTTTTCCATTCAACATTTTTGAATTCTCTTGAAAACCCAGCTGTAATTGATGTAGACAGTTTTGACTGTTTTCATATCTATTCAGACATGAGGATGCTATATGCCTGGACATGTTTATCACTTTGCAAGTCTTGAGGTCACACAGAAGAATTGCCAGCCAATCAGCACTGTCTTGAACAATTGCTGAGATTGATCAACCAATCCATGTCCACTTGTCTTCCAGCAACTGAGTGATTTATCCTATCTACTTGTTGTTAGATTTAAAACTTGCCTTTTGTTCAGAATCTCAAGGCAGAGTAAATTGAGCCCCTCCAATTACCGTACTTGTCTGGTAAACAGGGCTGAGAATGATTGGCCTGAATTCACTATGGGAACTTTTAGGGTTGAGGGTGGAGTTGTCTGGGTCTCCCCTGAGGAACATCTCAAGTCTACACCTTGCTGTCTGTTATCCTCTCTATGTAGATCTCTGCCTAAAAACACACTTTTTCAGAAAAATAAAGGCATCCATTGCCGGCATTTTGTTATGTGGTTTTGAAATGGCAAATTTACCTAGCTTTCTGGACTCCTAAAGCTCTGGTGTTGGTAGTTCTGCATTTAGTATTTTTTTAAAAATTCACAAAGCAAGGGCTGCGATGGTTTAGTGGTTAAAGACACTGAGCTTGTCAACTGACACCCTAGGTTCGAGACCCAAGTGCCACACAATGGGGTGAGCTCCTGTTACTTGCCCCAGCTCCTGTCCACCGAGCAGTTCAAAGGCATGCAAATGTGAGGTAGATAAATTGGGTACCACTTCTGTGGGAAGAAAACAGTGTTCCCTGTGCCTTGGCATATAGTTATGCTGGCCATGCGACCACGGAAATGCCTTTGGGCAATGTTGGCTCCCTCAGCTAAGCGGAGATGGGAACTGTTCTGCAGAGTTGGAAACGATTGGTTGGGGAAACCTTTATCTTTACTTTTATTCACTGAGCAAACCCACTGCTGCAAAATCACAGGACACGGGAGGTAGAGAAATCTCCTTCCATAAGCATATGCTTCACCCCATCAAACGCAAGGCTTGATTCCTTGCTATATCTAGGAACAACCTTGGAATGCTGTTTCCAAATCCACGCACATATTGCCAGTACCCTGGGGTTATACAGAAAATACTTGCAATTAGAAGCCCCAGTTATGACATGTGATCCCTTCATCCTGACCCACTGTTGAGGTGGAATCTCTTTAAACACATTCAATACATTTATACTGCACAAATCTGGCTGATTCTAGATTGTCATATACTGTAAATTCTTTTAAAGGATCCTTAGAATTATTTTTTGGAAGAACATTCTCTGTCAGCAATTTTTATTTTACCCCCAAGCAGGATTTAGTTGTACTGTAAAGATTTTCTGGGAAGAAAATTAATCTGGTTAAATCCATGATTTTGTGCTCTTTGTGAAATGTTTTCTACATCCCAATAAAATTAAGTCCACAAACAGCCGTCTCCACAGAATATGGTCAAAAAAAATCAAGATGGGGGTTATGATGGTATGATGGAAGGCCTGTCTCTTTGGGATGTGTGTGCAAAGTGCATAAAAAATAGGTAAAACTTTGAAGAAAAAACCAACCTAGAACTAAGGAAAAATTTCCTGACAGTGAGAGCAATTAATGAGTGGAACAACCTGCCTCCAGAAGTTGTGGGTGCTCCAACACAAGAGGTTTTAAGAGATTTGGACAACTATTTGTCTGAAATATAGGGTTTCCTTTTAGAGCGGGGGGGGGGGGGTTGGACTAGAAGACCTCCAAGGTCCCATCCAAATCTGTTATTTACTGCTGATTAAACATTTCTGACCATCATCTTGGCTTTTTCTACGCTCCCTGCAGACACCCTGGGGAGTGTTGGAATAGCACAGTTTCCACAGTAGCCAAGACTTAAGGGCTACAATTATTTGCATTCATAAAGCATAGCATAAATTCTTGCAGTGGCGGATAAGGCTGGGTTGACTGTACAAGCCTGGATGCATGAATGATGTAACACAGATGGTTTGCATAGCACATCAAGGCAAAATGCCTGATTTATGTGCATTGCTATTTTACCCGCTGAAGTATGCAACTCTCTAGCCAAAGTCTTATGTTTAATGCTAATTATCTTTATGTATCAGATAAAGTGAAATACAGTTTACAAAAATTTAATACTTTGTTTCCTCTGTTTTCATGAAAATAAAGGAAAGCATCAAAACAAAATAACAAGTGAACACATTAAAAAAAACTAATTGAAAAATGCATATACACAATCTTGAGGAGACTTAATTACTGCAAATATCTATATTCAATATGCCCAAAATATTTGTATAGATAAGACAATATATTAGGGTATACATTGTTAATATACTTACAAATGGTGGTTAACCCTCACTGAAATTGTTACTCATTTTAGAATTTTGAGGGTTCTTTGTTAATTTTCTAGCTAGAACAATTTCCCAAACGTATAAATTCCACGGATCTAACATAATATACTTGAATTTCCTAGAAATCAACTTAATTAATTGTGTTGTTTTGGATTATTTTTATGCATTAGGAAATATAAATAATAAATGGAAAGGATTAATGATCAATTTATAATTTTCCCATTTTTTCCACTGTGGGCATTCTTCCCAAAGGTGATATGTCAGTATTTTCAGATGTTAAAAGAAATGCAAAAAAGATGTCTAAACCATAGGTTTGGAACTGTGTTGTATAAGTATATAAATCTATTTGTTTATTTCTTTAATTATCAAGGTACAGGTGCACGCCTTCACATCACATGGACAAAGTACTGTAATTTATCAGGATAGCCTACAGCAATTAAAGAAAAACAAGACAATTTCAACCAAGGAAAAGTTAAAATTAGAATTTATTTTATTTTATTTTATTTTTATTTTATTTTATTTGCCCATCTAGCTCATTTCAAATTGACTTTGGATGGCTTATAGCAGTGATGGCGAACCTTTTTGGTGTTGCGTGCCAAAAGTCCAAGCGCGAGAGCCTTCTCGTGCTCTCGCGTGCCAGTACCCATAATGCAATGGACACCCCCATTTGCGCATGCACACATGACCCCCTCCCCATGCTAATACGCATGCACCTCACACTGCACATGTGCACATGCAACCCCCACTGCGCATGTGTGCGCCCCCTACGCTTGCGCCCTCACTTTATCCAAGAGGGCCGGCGCGCCACTTCCCGGAGGACAACCAGTTACCCTGGCGAGACAGCTGTTCCCAAGCCGGCAGCAGCGCTCTCAGCCCTGCCTGCCAACTCGCCAGTGCCCCATTCACCCATCCCAGCAGAGGCCTATTGCCCACGCTGCTCCCCCAGTCAGAAGGGGTGCGGGGAAACACATGAGGAGGCCGCGGTTGCCGCCTTCTCCGGTTGGCGGGTGGCTGAGGCTTGCGATGAACGGCGCAAGCCCCTTTCAAAATAGCCACCCGACGCTTCCCTCAGGCGCTCAGGGCCGGCAAGCGGTTCTTCTTCTGAGAAGGGAGGGGGGAAGGCAGGCATGGGCTTTGGCTCCTCATTCTTTGGCTTCCTCGTTCTTTCTGAGGCAGCCTTTGCTGCTTCAGAAAGAGGAAAGAGAAAATGAGTCTGCGGAGAAGGGGGAGAAGGGCGCTCGGCTCTGGAATGTGCATTTCCAGGGAGGAAAGCATTTTCGGGCGGCAGTGGGGAGGAGCCCAAGCAAGGGTTCAGGGTTGCAGCAGAACGAGGAGCCAAGCCCGTCTCCGCCGGCGCACCTGCCTCTCCCCCCCCTTCTTGCTGGCCCTGAGTGCCCAAGGGAAGCTCCGGGTGGCTATTTTGGAAGGGGCGGGAGCGGTTTATGCAAGCCGTGGGATAAGTGCATTGTATTTCAGGCAGCGGCTGGTCCCAGCCTGCACTGCCACCTGAAAATCCTTGCTTCCCTGGAAATGCACTTTCCAGAGCTGCCTGTCCTTCTCCTTCTTCTCCGCAGACTCATTTTCTCTTTCTGAGACAGCAAAGGTGCAGGGGATTTTCCAGGAAGCTCAGCACCCAGCACGGAGGAGCCAAAGCAAGGATTTGGGTCACAGCAGAATGAGGAGCCAAGCCTCTGCTGGTACACGTGCCTCTCCCCCCCTTCTTCTTGCCAGCCCTGAGTGCCCAAGAGAAGCACCGGGTGCTATTTTGAAAGGGGCGGGAGTGGTTTATGCAAGCTGCAGGATAAGGAAGCCCAGCACCCAGCAGGGAGGAGCCCAAGCAAGGATTCGGGGTCACAGCAGAATGAGGAGCCAAAGCCCATCTCTGCCGGCGCACCTGCCTCTCCCCCCCCTCTTCTTGCCGGCCCTGAGCACCCAAGAGAAGCGCCGGGTGGCTATTTCGAAAGGGGCGGGAGCGGTTTATGCAAGCCGTGGGATAAGTGCATTGCATTTCAGGCGGCGGCTGGTCCCAGCCCGCGCTGCCACCTGAAAATTCTGTATCAGATTAATTGTTTAGTTTATTAGCTTTCCAAATGTTTTCATTCAATCTCCAGCTGCTCAAACCTCCCCAAAGGTCCCTCCGAGCAGCCCTCGCAAACTCCCCCGCGCTCCCTCTGCCCGACGCCAGTGAGGCCAGGAGCTGCTGTTCCTCAGGGCCCGATCCCCCCAACCAGAAGCAGCAGCCGGGAACTGGAGCTCCACTTTCCCCGAAAGGCTGGCAAGCTTTGTTTCCAGCCTCGGGGCTGCCGCCTCGCACTGGGTTGCCTCTCCCCACGTGTTGCTGTGGTTTCCCCACGGAGAGGGCTGACTCCCTCAGTCGGAGGTCAAGAGCGCAGCGCCAGTTCGCGGCCGCTCCTCCCGGGGCAGCTCGGCTCAGCACTGTTCCTAAAGCCGGCAGCGGGTCCTCCAAGGAGAGAGCAGGTGCCGGGCTGGCTGGAGACGCTGCCCCTTCACTTTCTGCTCGCGGGGCTGGGCAGTGGTCCAGCCGGGGCCGCCTCGGGGGAGAGTGCAGCACAGCTGGGGTCGTGGCGCTCCCTTGCTGGGTCCCTCGGAACTCAGCAAGGAGGAAACCCGGGATCCGCTGGCAGCGTGGAGGATTCCCACTTGTGGCAATTGCAGGAGCGAGCCCGATGGCAGGAGGGGGCGGCCGGGGGGAACGGAGTGGCGGGGAACGGGACGGCCGGCACAGCCACAACTCCAGCTGCTTCAGTCGTGGGTGGAGGCGCCCTTTGGAACAGGGCTCTCCAACCTTGGCAACCTTAAGATTTGTGGACTTTGAGAACTCCCAGAGTTCTCAAAGTTGCCAAGATTGGAGAGCCCAGCCCTGCCTTGGAAAGGCCCATCGTAAGGCAGGCAGGAGTGTTTGACTCTCATGAGCCTCCACTCCCGCAAGGTGCATTTACAGCCCGGGGGCAGAACTGCGGTCCTGCTTGCGCTGTTCATCGCAAGCCTCAGCCACCCACCAACTGGAGAAGGCGGCAACCGCGGCCTCCTCGCGTGTTTCCCTGCACCCCGTTCTGACTGGGGGAGCAGCATGGGCAAAAGGCTGCTGGTCCACCATTGGTTGGGATTGCGCAAGTAGCTGGCACAGGGAGGGAGGGAGGGAATCCCTGGCTTACCTTACTCTGCTCCGTTAGGAAGTGACCACCGGGATTCCCTCTCTGCGTCTTTTGGCACGTGCGCCAATTGCCGGTCCTTGTGTACACATGCACGCCAGAAATCAGACCAGCTGGCCGGTGCACATGCGCACTCTGGAAACAGGAAGATCATTTTCCTGGAATGCGCATGTGCAATGGGCGGCTGCTTTTCCAATTTCCACCATGCCCGTGCACATGAAAACAAGATGACCGCTGTACTAGAACCCGGAAGAACAACAGGCGATGGCTCCGCGTGCCCGGAGAAATGGCTCTGTGTGCCACTTCCGGCACGCGTGCCATAGGTTCGCCAACACGGGCTTATAGCATAAAAACATCAACATCATCAAGAATAAATATTCCAAACGTAATAAAATGACAATAAAACCAAGTAAAATCATGATCACAAGGTATATTTCAAATTTCTAGATATTCAGTCCAATGACTCTGGGAGTTTAGAAATATATCAGTGACATCCATTAGATAAACAATAAAAAGGTTGATAAAAAGTACTCCCTCAGTCCTCATACATAAATATACACAAGGTGACCCATCTCAAGTGCCCCTCAAAAGTACACACACAGCCCCATGGAGTCACCCAACTAGCATCAATCTTCCATCCCAGACCAATTTTTTTAAAATCCCGGAAGCAAAATGATGCAATCTATTGACACAAAGGCTTCATTGGGTAAAATCTGTTACAGTTATAATCCTTCAAAGAGAGCTAGCAGCAGCTGTTATCTTTACACCTCTTGTTCCCAAATGTGCTGGTGTGGTTTGGCACAGGATACATTTGTCTTAAACCCAGGGAGATGATGACGCAATGTCTATATACTGTACAGAGATTGCACCCAGGCAAATTTTATGCTGCCTTGGTGTTGCAAAGACAGCTGAACCTGGAGGCAACTATTACCTTTGCAACTGTTCCCCCAATGTCTGCTGATGTGATTTGGGGTTAACAAAGCATTCCCGTGTTTATTTTAACTAGGGCTATACTGAACTGAGAAGAAAGATTTTTCAGCTTTTTCACTCTCCCAAAAATTATTGCAAAAACATTTTTAAAGAGAAAATTGGAGAAGCTACAATTATGTCTTTCCCCTCTAGTCAGTATTTTTTGAAAAATGCAGTGTTAAAAGCTTCTCAAAGAACATTTAATATTCAAAACTAGCCAGTTAAAATCTAATAAATAAATACATCTAGTGAATAAATACATCTAATAAAAAAATAGTAAGAGAATACCATTCCATACATCAGTATCTTAATATCAGAAATACTAAGGAATTCTTTTTATTAGAGTCAGTTTTCTTTGCCCAAACCCAAAGATGTTTATTTAAAAGCACTCTAATCATTCAAAAAGTGCTGCTTGCCACAAGAGGGAATAAAACATTAACCTTAACCAGCATTCTGGGTTAAACATGAAGGGTATTGAGAGTATCAATTAACAGAAGGTTGACAAAACCTCTCAAAGAGTTGAGAATGTTTCAGGTAGGACAGAAATAGGACAGCATGGCTGATATAGCAACAGGAATATAAGGAATATTTATTGAATCCTTCAGTGCTCAGCAACCTTAATTATCTTACATTGGAAACATATGGCAGGAATTTGAAGTGTATAGATTTGAAACCAAAGACAGGATTTGCCTCATTTAAATCTCTGAAATGACCTCATATTAAACGTGCTGTGTGATCAAATGATATTATTGGTCTCTATGCATCTAGATTTGAAATTAAGGGGCCCTCAAGTGTAGTCAGATGTGATAACCATCACCTTACCTAATTCTTATAACTTACTTTTATAGAGACTACAAGAGTAGAATTTGTGAAGACAAAATTATCCAGGGATTTATTCCTAAATCAGAAGCTAAAAAGACAAGTCATATGGATAGCAGGTAAATTTCCCTTGCTTGGATAGTCTTCAGATTGCTCCTGGTTGAAAATGATAATATATTTCTTATTCTTTTCCAGTACTGTATGGAATACGTAATAATGGTTAAGGGTATTTTAGGCCCTTTATTTGTCCTTGAATTCCCTCTTCTTTCTCTGTATTTTAGTCAAATCTTCACATTTTGCTGTTTCTAGTTAGACAAATATTTTGCATCAGTTCTGTGAAATGAAACAGACGTATTATGTATCAGGTATGAGTAAACATTTATTGTTTTGTTCTCATTGAGCTAAAATATTTCTTTTTTCTGGTCCATTCTGATTATAAATTTATCTTATTCATTTTAACTTTAACTTTCCAGCAACTGCTGTTGTCATCATTTTCAATAAAATGATTTAACAATGAAACAGTAATATAATACTAATATAATTACTAATTAGTTAATCACTAAATAGTTAATCGTAATTGAGTATCTAGTTCTTGTTACATTTTCTGATATGTGAAGTTAGAAATTTAATTCAGTGAATCAAAGAATTATTCTCACTAGCATAGACTGATTTTTATACCAAGTGTTCAGATGTACTTAATTTTCAATTTTGAATCTTTCTTGAAAGGGGCTGTGTTACTTCAGTAAACAAAGATACACGTGCCACTCACACATTTATTTAACAAACCAACAGAAAATAACTTTATAAGACCCATATTGATTTTATTTTGGAGTGGGAGACAATTGCTCATGTGCAGAATTAAAGTCAGTGAGGGGTCATAAAATGGTTTCAAAACTCTTCAATAATTAGGTTTACACAGGTGTAGAATTCCAATCTGCTTAATTCATAATGATTGGAACAAGATCCCACAGGGATTAATTCTGCCCAGGCCCAGTTGCAGATAAAAATATCTTCAGTTTATATATTAACAAGATGTAATAATTAATAATCTAATAATTGATTTAATAATCAATAATTATTATTACATTGATAATTTAATTTAAAATTGAGATTAATTTTCATAAATCTTAAGATTTATGAAAATACAGTTTTAATTAACAAGCAACAATGAAACAAAAGTATTAAATACATTTATGTGTATTATTATTTTACTCTATTGACATGATTGCTCCAACAGATCAGAGCATCTTTCTTCTAGTCATTGATCAGAATAGCATACAGTTTTGCAATATGATTTATAGAACTCAGATGGCAATGCATAAAGAAATTATTAAATTGGGAAAAATAAAGCAGTAATAAAGTACAAGTGCTAGAATACTGCAACATGAAATACCTAAGATTGAATCATTAGGCTATAAAATTACATTGCCAGGATATAAAAGGAAAACATATTCAGTAGAAAAATAATAAAATAATTTTAGTATAAAATAATATCAAAATCTGGCTATAATTACATCATTTGTTTCTAGCCAGACTATCACAATCTGTTTAATTATCTGTGAACGTGATAACATCTGTGAAATAAAATCTAGCAGTTTAAAGATCACATAATGATGGTCTGAGAGAAGAAATAAACTACAAATATAGGATTTATCTCTCCAACAGAAGTGAGGTTAGAAATAGGTGAAGAATTTCGTTATAAAATTGGTAGTAGGCTGACATTAGACCCACAATTTCAACAAAGCCTCTTTGTGAAATGAAATTAATACAGTCCTCTTCCTTGCAATGAGGCTGAAGGTAGCGTGCTAAAATATGTTAGGATAAAAGCCCTGTGAGAAAATAAAATGGTAATAATAAATGCTTTGTAGCAATAGACTTATATACCATTTACAGTGCTTTACAGCCCTTTCTAAGTGGTTTACAGAGTCAGCATATTGCCCCCAACAATCTGGGTTCTCATTTTACCCACCTCGGAAGGATGGAAGGCTGAGTCAACCTTGAGCCTGGTGAGATTTGAACTGTCAAATTGCAGGCAGCCGGCAAGCAGCAGAAGTAGCCTGCAATATTACACTTGTAGGAAGTTAGCACCAGGGATGGGTTCTACTTACCTTTACTACCGGTTTGCATCACGCCTGCGCTTCTGCGCATGCACAGATCACATATGATGATGTCTGGGTCAGTGGGTGGAACCTCCCACTGGTTTTACTACCGGTTCTTGTGAACCGGTCCAAACCGGGGGCAACCCACCACTGGTTAGCACCCAGCCCTCTCCTAGAAGAATGAAATATTCTAGGAAATATTAAAAAGGCAGAATATTATACCACCCTGGATGAGAAAAGAACAAACATGCTCTTGGAAAGCAACTCCCACCTTTGTTAATAGCCTCAGAAAGACTGGTGCCAACCCATCTACAAGATAAAAGACTGGGCCATCTTATCTACAAAAGACCTTCAGCTCCAGGGTGATAGGATTAGCCCTCACTCAAGATCCAAACCAGGACAAAGCCATTAAGCCATAATAGGAATTACCCAAAGCCCCTTCATTACATCACCCAGCAAGATTCAACCAAGCCTGGTACTCAAGACAATCTCCCCATGGGTGTCTAACAACCAATCAGGATACTCGCCCGTACACAGGAACAGGAAGCTCCAAGTCGGGCCCCAAGAGAGGGTATAAATCTCTCTCTCTCTCTCACCCATGGGCTCGATTGCCCAGGACCTCAAACCATGTGGTCTTGTCCACCATTAAACCATATTTCCAAACAGCTTCCATGTTTCCAGTGTCCCCACTTCTCCCCACTTGGAACTGAACCAGATGGACATTTCTTCCAACACACTCTAAGCACTGAGCCACCATGGCTCTCTAACTGTTCTATTTATAATTGTCACTCTCACAGACACATACCACCACCAATAACAATACATGCAATCTTTTGTCACTAGTTTTCCATGTAATATCACTACTGTGCAAAACACCAAACATTTGGGCCACTTCAAATATATGGATTCTTTCTCTCAACAAGGCATTGCATTCCCTGGGAAGTTGAGGCTATTATGGGAAGTAACAATGACATAAGGCAACACATCTCAACATGGACAGCTTGCAAATGTGTAGATCTTAACTACTAGAATTCCATAGCCAGCATGCTAATAGGGGAAGTCCACACATCTTCAAGTAGCCAAGATTTAGAAATATTTTCTATGTGAATGTTCCAATGCAACATTGAAGCCTTATTGAGATAAAGCTCATTTTTCAATTGTACTCTGGATATGGATCTATTACATTAACATAAACTTGTCATTCTCACACATGGAAAGTAACAGTAGCTGTGAGACCAACTCAAGGGTATCTGACTAAAAATTCTGGGTTTTCAGGATAAATGCAGTCATTTATCTTGACATGAAAGAAAGACAAACAAGGCCTTGCTGGATTCCCTGAATATTTTTTCCTGGGTTTCTATCCATTTCAGCTTCTAATTAACCTCCTGATCATAAACACGAATCAGGGATTGAAAGCCATTAGCAGGTTCTTATTTTAAGATAATGGCTTACTTATGAAGCCTTGATAGATGTAATTTGTAGGAAAAAGGGCTAAAAACTACATTTGCTTTGATGAATATCTTGATTAAAAAGCTATGTAACATACAGCATCTTTGGGTGACCATTGCCTCCTAGATCAGGGATGTGTCAAATCTTTCTTGTCTACATTTTTCACTTTGGCTAATTTAAATGGAACAAAATGAATTTTGAGCAATTCGGAGAACCGATTGCGGAAATTTTGAGTAGTTCAGAGAACTGGCAAATACCACCTCTGGCTGGCCCCAGAGTGGGGCGGGAATGGAGATTTTGCAATATCCTTCCCCCAGAAGTGGGAAGGGAATGGGAATTTTGCAGTATCCTTTCCCTGCCACACCCACCAAGCCACACCACACCATACCACACCACGTCCACCAAGCCACGCGCACAGAACCGGTAATAAAAAAAATTGGATTTCACCACTGGTGTATACATTATTACTATTTGCAAGGCAATGGGTCAGGATTCTGCAATGTAAACATTGCTTTATACTCAACACAAAGTTGATAACATATTTTAAAATTTGTTAATTTGGTTAGGGGGGAAGAATCTGAGCAGCTCAACATTTGATCTTGGCCTTGTGATGATTACAAGGATTTTATATTTGATTTTGCAGAAATTTTTTTTACCAAGCAAAAAAAGTGACCCCACTAAAAGAAATCAATAAAACATTGTCCTCCATTTTGAACAACAATTATTACTAGAGTGTTTTCTCTATCCAAACCAGGGTTGAAATGCTACCTGTTCAGGCCAGTTCGCCTGAACAGATAGTAAAAAATGCTACAGTTCGCCCGAATCGGTAGTAAAAAAAAATGCTTTAAAAAGTAAAAAAAAAAAAAGTTCCGACAATCAGCTGTGCTGGGCAATCCTCAGAACATTTTTTAAACTTTTTTTTAGCATTTATTTTACTACCGATTAGCTGTGAGACAATCAGCTGTGCCTGATTGTCTGTGAGGTTCCTGGTTGTTGCAGGGGCCATTATGTGTGAAATCCAGCTGCTTTTACATTCTGCCCACAGCCTGGAGTTTGATCTTGACTGGTTCCATCCTTCTGAGGTTGGTAAAATTAGGACCCAGATTGTTAGGGGTAATATGCTGACATTGTAAACTGCCCAGAGAGTACTGTAAAACACTATAGGGCAGCATATAAATCTAAGTGCTATTACTAATGCTATCACTATTCTGCCCAACTTTCCCTAGGACGCTGTGGGTCATTCTGAACAGACAATTGGGCACTACATTTTTTTCCCCAAACACGATCCACTTCTTTGCCATAACTGCATATTTTACTGAACAAATCTAAACGTTTTGTAAAACAGATGTACAACTATATAAAAACTCATTTCAAATTGATGTTCTGTAGCTTAAATAATTGATAGAATATAATATTTTTGGCAGGACCCTTGTCCCTCTGCTAATAATAAAAAAGCAGTTGGAAGACTAATTCATAAGCAATATTTTAATGTCTGAGCTCAAGTAGTCCAACTGAGGCAATTTCAAAATATTAAAATAAACTGTTTTTTTTTTAAAAATTAAAATCCACTTTACTATAAACCAGAAAGAAAAAAACCAGAAAAAGGCAGAAAAAAGAATTACCCTCCTAAAGGGGAGATGGGGAAGAGGAAACAAGGGAAAGAAGAAAAGTATTCTGTTACATACGGAGAATATAATACTGCCTAATTTGGAAATGCTTCCTGAAACACTGATTGCACTGAATAATATTGACTTGTCTTTCCATTTCACTGATAGGAAATGAGCTAATAAAAATCAAAACTGCACGTGCTGTTGGTCTTCCAGGATTGTATTTCCAGAATTACACTGCCTTTTCAACAACGTGTAGCTCATGATTCTCAGGGATAACCCATTGTTTGATCCCGCATTCCCACCTCCTAAATTTATTGCTGATTTTCTTATAGTGTAGTGTGGAGGGGAAATTGTTTTGTTATTGCTTATTAGTAACAATTTGGTAATCAGAAAACCTTGCTTGTCTGCTGCAAATTAACCAGAAATATTTCAAGAGATTCAATTTACCCTCTTCCTCCCCCATGCAACATCCCTCCGTACCCTGTTTTAGCTCATGGTAACAATCTTTGATATTATGCGGAGCACTAGCCTCTTCAGCTAGTGCAGATCAGTACTTTTCTTAAATTGATCACAGAACTGAAATCTGACTGATCCTAGTATGCGATTTTATTCTGACACAGAATTGAGATTAATAAATGGTTCAGCATCCAGCACTCCTTTTTCTCTCCAAACCACAAAGCAGAGAAGATTTCTACCATGTAAGAACAAAGGGTTGTCATCGACTGTGGAGATGAGCAGAAAGTGTTTTGACAGCTGTAGGATTAATTTCCATTGACACCCTAACATAGGGGGAGGGGCAGATCTAGGAAAAAATAGGTACTCGGTGAAGGGAGGCATTTTCTAATTCAAGCATTTGTGCACTGGGGAAAAAACCAGTTTCCATGGGTTTGAATCTAATGCAAACTTGCTGCAAGGATTTTAAAAAGGCAACTGAATGAACTCTTAATAATCATGTATCTCTCCTAGAAAATATTTTACTATATTATCATCAATGTCTTCTTACTGATGAGCTATTTAAAATGAAATGAATAGAAAATGTTTTGTGTGTTTAAAACATAATCTCATGTAATGTTTTCCAGTATATATTCTACAAGACAATTCACATGTTTAAAAATCAGAAAATACTATATAACCTGTGCTTTGTTGGGTCATCATTTTAGATATAGTTCCTTACCTAAACAGAGAAACAGAATTATGATGGTGGGCAAAAAAGCAGTAGGAGCAGGAGTGACTTCTGACTTCCTGCTGGCTTCCCCATTGAGTTTACTTGTGGAAAACTGGCAGGAAGAATCAGAAATCCTCCCCCTCTCCTTCTTCTCTCCCACCCTTCCTGAACTGCTGCCAGCTTCCCCATTTACTTTGCTTGTAGGAAGCTTGAAGGGAAAATCAGTGGTGAAACCAGCAGGAAATTGCAAGTTCAAGACCAGTAGGCAAGTACATGACTATGGCTGTGTAAGGGAGGGAGGAAGGGATTGAGAGACTGGCTGGGAAACTGTTACAGAATATTGAAAATTAAGATCATATGGCCTCAGTAGTAGCATAGCAGCATCCCCTAGCCTGAAGCATCTTTTCATGTTCATTCATTCCCTCTGGATCCCAGACCTCTACTAGGGGTCATGGGTCCTAGATTTTGGACACATTCTGTAAGATAATGTATTGAGGTATCTTGGTTCAAAAATTACTGCTTTATGATGGACCATTT
Organism: Ptyas mucosa; assembly: GCA_012654045.1. Classification (NCBI taxonomy): domain Eukaryota; kingdom Metazoa; phylum Chordata; class Lepidosauria; order Squamata; family Colubridae; genus Ptyas; species Ptyas mucosa. Next base: position 1,786,461 of record WNWU01000003.1, read on the forward strand.
TGTCCAGTTAAATATCTTGAGAATTAGATTTGAAAAGTAAAATAACTTAGTGTCTGGAGTATCAGGCTACACTTGCTGTAGCAAAATCTAATACCACCACTTAGCCTATCTGCACACTACTTATTCCTAAAAGGGGCAGCGGGAGTGTCACAGGGCAAATATTGTATATTCTTAAGTAAGTAGTTGACTTTCTTGGTATCATAAGATGCAAAGTCATTTCAACAGTCTCTACTTCCATTGTCTCTTTACATCAGAAAAGCTTTAGTAAATAAAGGTCATCAAGTGTCCTAAGATGTTTCCATAATTTTTCTTGAGTTCTTGTTAAAAAGAAACTTATTATAAACAGAATTGGTCCCACAATAGATACATTTCTGCCCATGGAACAAGCCGGCTTTCATCATAATCACAGTTCTGTTGATCAGGTGCTGAGCCTAACAGGACATATTGAGGCTGGTTTCCAGCAAGGCTTAAAAACCACAGCTGTGTTCATCGACCTTACTCAGTGGTGGGATTCAAGTAATTTAACAACCGGTTCTCTGCCATAATGATTTCTTCCAACAACCAGTTTGCCAAACTGCTCAGAAAGTTAACAACTGGTTCTCCTGAAGTGGTGCGAACTGACTGAATCCCACCACTGACCTTACTGCAGTATACGATACTATGTGGAAGAAGGATCTGCTTTACAAATTGAGTCACATCATCCCCTATAAAATCTCTATCGCCTAATAAACAACATGCTCAGCGCTAGAGCCTTTCAAATTATTATGGGGGACAAAGTTAGCAAGTAAGACTCAACAACGGTCTTCCACAAGATTCTGTATTGGCACCCACACTGTTCACTCTTTATATCAGATATGCCAGCTACAAGGGGAGGTAAATTTGGATATGAAGATGACCTGGCCCTAGCAGTGCAAAATAAAAATTTGGAAGTTTTGGACTGCCTCCTCTCTGAGGACCTGAAGTCCCTGGGAAAATTCTTTGCTGACTGGAGACTCATACCCAGTGTCAGCAAAACAGTGACCATCTCAACAATAAACTCGCCAATGCCATCCCGAAGGCCTACCTGAATAACAACCTACTCCTTTATGATCCTCACCCCAAATATCTCGGAGTAACTTTGGATCGGACTCTCTCTTATAAGAAACACCTAGAGAACATGTCCACTAAAATCAATATGAGGAACAACTTACTCCAGAAACTAAGAGGATCAAGATGGGGAGCCTCAGCCTCTACTCTCAGAATATCAGCACTAGGGTTGGTCTACTCCACAGCTGAATATTGCACCCCTTTTTGGCTTAATAGCTGCCACACTAGCAAGATCGATGCTAGACTAAATGATACAATGAGGATCATAAGCGGTTGCATAAAATCTACTCCTACTTGCTGGCTCCCTGTCTTGAGTCACATTGCACCACCAGCTCTACAAAGGCAGGAAGCCTTAGTGAAGGAGTACAACAAAATTATGAGAAACCCACTTCTTGCTGTGCATGCTGATCTTCCTCATCTATCAATTGGAAGGCTTAAATCCAGGAAGCCCTCTCTGGCACTCAGTCAACAGCTGTCTAACAACTTTGACATCAACACACAGTGGAAAGCCAATTGGGCTGCTGAACGCCCAGATACAGGCAATTACATAGATGACCCTACACAAAGGCTGCCAGTTTTTGACTTCCTCACCAGCATTGGTCAATTCTGAACAAGATCTGTACCGAACATGGTGTCTGTCAGCACTCATTGTTTAAGTGGGGTCTTGTCTCTACCCTTCAGTGTGATTGTTGTGCTCCTCTACAAAATATCCAATAGATTGTGTCTGAATGTCCATCAAGAACTTACTGGCCCAATGTCTGATTTTTTCAACATAGACCACCCTGTCCTTGAAAGATTGGGTGGACTGGACGTTAACATTTGAACTCCTATAAGTCCATGTATTTGCCATATGCTAAATAAATAAATCCGTAATTTTGCCATTAGACATGTCTGAAATTTATATTATATAGTAATAGTAGTGTAAAAGTACAAGAATTCCCTTCTCACCACTATGGATGGTCTGTGTCTTCTTTGATTTGTGTCTTTCTCAATCTTGGGTCTTCTCTCAGAGGTTTGGGAGTTTGAGGATTCTCCCCAGGATCTTAACTGTTCCTTGTCCTGTACTTCTCTGGACCCAGAGTTGTGATGTCATTCCTGGGATGTGTTGGAGCCATTCTCCCAGTTTAGGACTCACAGCCCTGAAAGCTCTACCAGTACTGGGACCACTTTGGTCTTCTTCCTGATGTTACTGTCACATGGCCTCCCTACATCTATTGCCATTGCTATCTCCTAGTCTTTGTCTTTGAGGACCCTACCAGACGTTTGCTGTTACCAGATCAGTTCTAGCACTTAAGAAAAAAGAAGCAGTGGTTGTGCACGTTTTTGTGTCTTCAAATCAGTCTTGATTCCTGACAACTGCATGGACCAATCATATGCTGTTTTCTTGGCCTACGGCAGGTCTAAAATTCACAGTATTTCAGTTTCTAGCTCAGTGACTTTAATCACTATACTAAACTGAATCTCAAGTAATGATTTGTTTTGGAATTTTTTTGGAATTAAAATTCAGATTATAACTTATTAATAAATGGTTAAGACACCAGGCTAGAAACCCCACACCAATTCCAACATGATTCAAATGAGCATCACAACTCTTCAGGCAAGAAAAACAAAATGCACAGGTACAGTATATGTGGTACCTTGCTCAATAGAAGTAACTGTGAGAGGGATCTTGGAGTTCTGGTGGACAACCATTTAAATATGAGCCAGCAGTATGCAGCAGCTGCCAAAAAAGCCAACACAGTTCTAGGCTGCATCAATAGAGGGATAGAATCCAAATCACGTGAAGTGTTAATACCACTTTATAATGCCTTGGTAAGGCCACACTTGGAATACTGCATTCAGTTTTGGTCGCCATGATGTAAAAAAGATGTTGAGACTCTAGAAAGAGTGCAGAGAAGAGCAACAAAAAATGATTAGGGGACTGGAGGTTAAAACATATGAAGAACGGTTGCCGGAACTGGGTATGTCTAGTTTAATGAAAAGTAGGACTAGGGGAGACATGATGGCAGTGTTCCAATATCTCAGAGGCTGCCACAAAGAAGAGGAAGTCAAGCTATTCTCCAAAGCACCTGAAGGCAGGACAAGAAGCAATGGGTGGAAACTAATCAAGGAGAGAAGCAACTTAGAACTAAGGAGAAATTTCCTGACAGTTAGAACAATTAATCAGTGGAACAACTTGCCTCCAGAAGTTGTGAATGCTCCAACACTGGAAGTTTTTAAGAAGATGTTGGATAACCATTTACCTGAAGTGGTGTAGGGTTTCCTGCCTAAGCAGGGGGTTGGACTAGAAGACCTCCAAGGTTCCTTCCAACTCTGTTACTCTGTTAAAACTCTTATTCCTACCAGCTCTTCCCCCTCTAGAACTTACTGAAGTACTCACTGAAGCCTTCTAGCATCTCCACCCACCCACTATCTACACCTCCTCCCACAACATGTACTGAATAGAAAGGGGGTACCAACCTCTCCCCTCCCCGTTTTCTCACTGAGGAGGGATAAGCTCTCTTACAATTCACTGGCTCAGTGTTTTCACAGTCCTGATGTTCTTAACATCTCTGTATTTGGACAGCCCGAGTATTTTGGTCAATGTGATGCATTGTTTGATTGAGCTCACTCTGATAGTGAAAGCTGATGCTTTTATGTTCTACAAGGAGGCTAGGAGGCCTGTAAACTGGTCTGGACATCTTTCAGTGATCTCTTTTTGCTCAGTAAACTTCTGGAAGCCATAAGGAACAAACATGATATTGAAAGGAACCTACCCTTTTCAAACCCAATGGTCTTTTTGTGAAATCATTTTTAGGAAATGACAGAAAACACTGACAATTGACAACTCTATTAAACTCTATCCATTTGTTTGGTAGTCTTTATTCCAGCAGAAAAGCGATTATACAAACCAGACACTGACCTTTGATTGCTAATAATTTTCATTGTTTTAATGTTACAGTAATCTTTCCCTAACCTTTCCTCTTTTTCTGCTTTTAAAACCATTTTTTGCTTTACACAACAGAGATTTATACTTTAAGAATTAGGAGTTGAAACAGCATTAATTTAACCAGTGTGATCAGATTATTAATTAAACATATTTTAGGCAAATAGAAATTCTTACTGGGTCCTTTTTATGAAAAATACTTGTTGGCTGGAGCTTCACAGTTTAACTTTTTATATTATATTTGGCCCTTTTTGTTGTAATATTGGGAAGGCAAGGGAATTAGGAGGTGGTGTTGGATGCAATTGTGTGTTGCTTATGGAAAGAAAATCTCCAACTTGGTAAAGGCATAGGATGAGCCCTTCTGTGTTAAAACCCAGGCATGGTAAGTCCTAAACAACATATTGATCTGCTGGAAATAGTCCTCATGAACATTATTAATACTTTCAAACTGTTGTTAGCATTTGTAAAACTAAAGACATAGCTTAAAGGAAGGAATCATAATATGTTCAACATAAGATCTGTGCTAATTGGAATCTATATATAAGCCAGAAAGGAAGGATGTCATAACAAGGTACACAAAGACATAATTTCTATGCTTACTTTATTTTTCTAATCCTGAATATGAAAGAAATAGGTTAATTTTAGAGACAAGGATAATCTGTAATATCAATATTCCAAGTTTATCAGGTGCTGCCAAAAGGAAGCTTTTCAGTGAGGATAATGATTGATAGATCCTGTTTACTAGTGTTCATTTGGTTAAAGAGTAGCCTCTATTCTTCCTCATTCCAGAGAGGAGAAGTTGTTCCCGAAAGCATGAAGTCAAGACTTGGCTTTGGTTTCTTTTTCTTTATTTACTTTTTTTTTTACTGTATCTCCCTGAGGAGATATCAAAATGTTCTTCAGTCATTCAGCAAGAGAAGAAGAGGTGCAGATTCACCTGAACAAATTATCTTCTCAAAGAAGAACAACCATTCTTTCTACTCCCCCCCTCCCTTTCTCTCATTTGTTTTCATTCAGGGAAAGAAAATGTATTCCTGCAATCCTGCCTCCTCTCCCGTCTTTTTCTTTTCATCTTTTCATTCTTTTCAGCTGCGTTCTTTGGGGTCCGTAGCTGGGGCAGAACAAAAAGCAGAGTAGAACTCCTGCTCAAATGAGCAATTTTCATTCCTCCTCACTTATTCCCCCCTCCTTTTTTTTAATCCAAAACAAGTTAAGCCATCTTCTATCTCCATCTATTTCTATCTCTGTCCAAGCCAGCAGGCAAGAATAAGTAACTCCTTGATGTTTTTCCTAAACAAATTGATCCAGAAATAAAGTATTTTTTTCTCTCAATAACCTTTTCTTCACTTTTCTCCGCCAATTCAACTTCTGCAAAATCTCCTCCCTTTTCTTTTTCTTACACTAACATTATTTACTCAATTCTCTCCTTTTCTGCAGTCAGTCATTTTAGCTTAAGGTTTCTCTGTTAAACTTTAATATTTAATATTTCTGTGTTAGCTGTTAACTGCTCATTCTCTGAATTACCCTTGCTAACCAGTCAAGGCATCTCTTCTAGCCTTGGAGCTGTTAAATGAATGTTGATGCCATTAGTCTCAAATATTCTTCAATAAATGGTATTGTTTGGTTATCATATTTCAATTTCTGGACCCCTGGAATGCTTAAGCTTATTTAAAAACCTGTCCTGTCAGAATTGGTCTTGTGGGAGGCCCACATTACTACAATAAAGAAATCAATGAGAAACAAAAATGAATTCTTCTTCTTTCTTTACTTCTGAGGAAATAGGAAAATCCCATGTCCAAGTTGACTTTTTCTGTAGGAAAGCCACAAGAACTAACCCCCTGTCCTTGCTGGGTAGCTTTGAGTCAATGTTTCTCAACCTTGGCAACTTTAAGATCAGTGGCTTTCTTGAAATTCCCCATTCTGGATGGAGGGTTCTGGGATCCAAGATCCATACATCATGGAGTTGCCAAAATTGGGACACATTGCTCTAAATCAGGGATGTCAAACTCAAGGCCTGGGGGCCATATCCAGCCCACGGGGTGCTTCAGTCTGGCCTGTGGGACCACCCTAGAAACATCAAAGGACCAGTCCCTGATGCCTCTGCCAAGGAAAACGGAGCTTGGGAGGGCCACTTGCGGCCCTCCCAGGCTCCGTTTTTTGGCTGTGAAGGCCTCCTGCTATCCTCTGCCAGCAAAAACAGATCTTGGGAGGGCCACATGTGTCCCCCCCCCAGCTCCATTTCCCTGGCAGACGTGGCTGAAAATGGAGCTCTGGAGCCCATTTTTGCTGGCAGAGCACTTGGGTCACCCTAGATGTCCCCGATACAAGTGACATCAAGCTGGCCATGCCCACCCTGGCCATGTCCACCCCTGATATGGACCTCAATGAAATCAAGTTTGACACCCCTGCTCTAAATTATAACATGTCAGCAATTCATCATTTTTTTATTTTTAGAAGATAAAATTTGATTCCACCGAGTATCTCACTGTGTCTCCTCTTCTTTTTCATTAATGTTTTATAGTATTTTTATTTGCTTTTTTGTTAAGTATTCAGAACAGAGCATCAATTAATGTACCTACTCAGCCTGTAGCTTTTCATTAAATTATTTCTGGGTTCTGTATATATTCCTGCTTGTATTAGAGCTTTGACTGAATTATTTCCCCTAAGATGGCTTGCATCTTCTTGATTATTTTATGTTATATTTTTAAAGCTGATTCAAAATAAATTCCCCAGGACAAAAGGTAATGGTTAGAAATGGAGTTAGCATCCCACCTTATAGTTGACCAGTGCAAATTGTTTCCAATTAAAAGGCATCATGAGAGCACAACAACCCAAGAGCATATCTCTAATCAAATCCCTCATTCAAAAACAGAAATTTAACTTGCTCCCATACTATTTATTATTAATGTTTATGCAATGATGCAAAGCCTTACCAAGAGGGTGTTCCATTCCCTTAAGTTGTAAGACAGACAATCAGTTGTTCTCCCTTCTGTGCATGACACCTCTGTACTATCTAACTCTAAAGAGACTGAGAAGAGAGACCTTCCTAGATATAAGCGGTAAGGATCACCTAATAACAGGGAAGAACAATGAGCCAGTCAAGTCCTTTAAACATCTAGAGATTGTCTTATACATAAACAAGTTAAATGAGTGACAAAGAATACCCAAATGTATTATAGTCATTCAAAATGTGCCTGACACGCTTGGGTGGGAATTACATACAACTATTCTTCAAGTTTTTAAAATTATGGTCACTTTGCCAAAATATTACATGGGTCACAAATTTCTGTTTATAAAAATTATTGACCTTGGAGAATTATTTAATCACAGTCTTTTTTTTAAGGCAGGCTGGTATATTTGTAATCTTTCCACGTGTTTGGAAGCCCAGATTATCCCTGTTGAGGCTTGCGCATGGATTTATTACCTCAATTACGGGCTGAAATATAATATTTATATCTGGATCCCTCACGTACAGGATTCTGTTGGATAATATAAATCATCTTGAAAGAAAGAAATAGAAAACCAACTTCATTAATGTAGCGTTTCTACTAAATAGCTGATTTCTCTGTGGTTAGAGGGGATCATGGCTGCAGTGAAAAGTATTTACCAGTGAATTTTAGAAAGAACTGAGTGTGGCAACAACTGTCCGAGCTTGAAGAGAGCCTGGAAAGGTTATATTCCCGTGATGGCGAACCTACGGCACGCGTGCCACAGGTGGCACATGGAGCCATATTGGTGGGCACACGAGTTCAGCTCTAGCGCACATGTGCATTCTGGTCAGCTAATTTTTGGGTCTTCTGGGCCCACCAGAAGTAGGGAAACAGGCCGTTTCCGGACTTCAGAGGGCCTCCGGGGGGGTGGGGGGAAGGCCATTTTTGCCTTCCCCAGGCTCCTAGAAAGCCTCTGGAGCCTGGGGAGGGCGAAAAACGGGCCTACGAGGTCCACTGTGCCATCCCGTGCCAAAAGCGGGGGGAGTGCGGCTGGAACATGCACGCATGTATGGAGGGGGAAGGGCGCATAGAATTATGGGTATGGGCACAAGTGTGCATGACTCCCCGCACTTTTGGCATGTGATGGCAAAAAGGTTAGCCATCACTGTTATATTCCATCCAATTATTTGTTTAATAATTTATTGTGCAAATTTAGGAAAAAAATTTCATTGAAATAGTTCAATGTTTTTACTTTACTTACTTTTACTTACTTTTACTTTACTCAAGTAAAGTACCAGGGGTGGGTTCCACTTACCTTTACTACTACTACTCCACTTACCTTTACTACTACTGGGTTCCACTTACCTTTACCTTTACTACTACTGGTTTGTAGTGGGAATGTGTGCGCGTGTGCTTCTGCGCATGCGCAGATCACCCATGATGATGTTGTGGCGGGTGGGCAGAGCCTCCCGGCAGTTTTACTACCGGTTCTATAGAACCGGACCGAACTGGGAGCAACCCACCACTGGGTTCTAGTAGAAGACCTCCAAGGTCCCTTCCAGCTCTATTCTGATTGATTGATTGACTGATTCACTTTTGGTGTCCATCAGTTGCAAGAAATGCAGCCTTACTCCTAATTCTGAATATATTTGTCTGTTCAAAGTTGCAGGGTCCTTCTTGTAAGGATTTTTGAGATGTTTGCATAACATTTGAAATGATGGGTCGGACAGAGGAAAACTATCTTTCTTATCCTTTATTTAACCAATGCACAGATTTACAAAAAATATTAAGTTTGTCCTGCTATTTTGATATGAAACAATTGTTTCATCTTATTAGCAGTACTGACTGAGAATGAAATATGTGATATAGAAGTGTAAGCCCTTATTTTTATGCTGGTCTCTGACACTGGTGAACTTTAATATAAAATTACCTGCCCATCTAAAGTTATTTGAAATTAAATACTCCTTATCATATATTACTGCAACTTCCTCTAATTCTTCATATGTGGTGGAACTATTGCAGCCAGAATCTCAAGCTATTGGTCAGTCTGCCAAAAATATTAGAAAATGTAAGTCAAACATTCCCATACAATACTATATTAAAGATAAGCCTAGCACTACATTTCTGTGCTAGCTCTGTAAACAACTTGCCTTTATCAACTCCACAAATCCCCACATGAAGGGAACATTGGAAATAGAGTAAAAGTTGTCAAAAGCTTGATCCAAGGAGGCCTTCTTCAGGAGGGAAATACTACCACCTCAGGGGTGGGTTGTAAATTTTTTTTACTACCGGTTCTGTGGGCATGGCTTATTTTGTGGATGTGGCTTGATGGTCATGTGACAATTCTTTAGGATTTTTTAAAAAAATTTGATTTATATGCCGCCCTTCTCCGGAGATTCAGGGCGGCTTACAATGCGTTAAGCAATAGCCTTCATACTTTTGTATATTTTTACAAAGTCAGCTTTAGGATTTAGCAGAGGTACTGGTCTACCAGGCTTTTAACTGCTTGCAGAGCTGTACCGGTCTACCCATTTATTTTTGCAGGCACTGATCTACTCATGTATTTTTGCAGGCACTGGTCTACTCATTTGTTTTCTTTTACCACTGATCAGCTGTAGGACGGCCCTTTGAAGCCCCACGGCAAGAGTTTATTTATTTATTTATGTATGTATTTATTTATTTATTTTATCAAACTTTTATACCGCCCTTCTTCTTTCGGACTCAGGGCGGTGAACAGCCAGAAATAAAACAGTTGTACATAAAAGTTAAAATAGTTTTAAAATAGATTATATAAAGTTTGGCCCATTAATTTAAAATATTCCAATTTAAGATCAATATCAATTTAAAACCAAGATAAATTCAGGCCAGCCCGGCTAATTGAAAAAGGTGAGTTTTCAGGGCCCGACGAAAAGTCCGGAGGTCTGGGATCACTTGTATCTCTGGGAGTAGATCGTTCCAGAGGGTGGGTGCATCACAGAGAAGGCTCTCCCCCTGGGGGTCGGCAGCCGGCATTGTCTGGCCGACGGCACCCTGAGGAGGCCCTCTCTGTGGGAGCGAACTGGCCGGTGGGAGGCAATTGGTGGCAGAAGGCGGTCCTGTAAATACCCTGGCCCTAGGCCATGGAGCGCTTTAAAGGTGATCACCAACACCTTGAAGCGCACCCGGAAGTCCACTGGAAGCCAATGCAGTTCGCGGAGGAGAGGAGTCACATGGGAGCACCCCGTCGCTCCCATAATCCCCCACGCGGCCGCATTCTGCACCAGTTGGAGCCTCTGGGTGCACCCCAAGGGGAGCCCCATGTAGAGAGTGTTACAATAGTCCAGACGAGTAGTGACGAGAGCCTGAGTGACCGTGCGTAAGGAGTCCCGATCTAGAAAGGGACGCAACTGGCGTATCAAGCGAACCTGATAGAAAGCCCCCCTGGCCACGGCCGTCATATGCTCTTCTAAAGACAGCTGTGAGTCCAGGAGGATGCCCAAGTTGCGAGCCCTTTCTGTGGGGGCTAGTGATTCGCCCCCAATAACAAGCGATGGCACCAGCTGACTATACTGGGACGCCGGCAGCCACAGCCACTCAGTCTTGGAAGGGTTGAGTCGAAGCATGTTTCTCCCCATTCAGACCCGCATGGCCTCCAGGCACTGGGACATTACTTCCACGGCATCGTTGGGATGGTCTGGGGTGGAGATGTACAGCATACTGATGGAACTCCACCCCAAAACCACGGATGATCTCACCCAGTGGCTTTACATAAATGTTGAACAGGAGTGGTGAGAGGACCGACCCTTGTGGCACCCCGCAAACAAGACACCTCGGGGTCGACCGCTGCCCCCCTGTCAACACAGATTGCAACCGGTCGGAGAGATAAGAGGAGAACCACCACAAAATGGTGCCCCCCACCCCCAATCCCTCCAACCGGTGCAACATGATACCATGGTCGATGGTATCAAAAGCCGCTGAGAGGTCTAACAGGACCAGGATAGAGGAATAACCCTTACCCCGAGCCCTCTGGAGATCATCCACCAACGCGACCAATGCCATTTCCATGCTGTACCCAGGCCTGAAACCAGACTGGAGCGGATCTAAATAGACAGCTTCATCCAGGTACTGGGGAAGCTGCCGCGCCACCACATTCTCAACAGCCTTCGCAATAAAACGAAGGTTGAAGACTGGACGATGGTTAGCCAAAACAGCCAGATCCAGAGAGGGCTTCTTGAGGAGGGGCCTCACCACCGCCTCTTTCAAGGCAGCCAGTACGACACCTTCACTCAAGGAAGCGTTGATAATCCTCTGGAGCCAGCCTCGTGTAACCTCCCGGGAAGCCAGCACCAACCAGGAGGGACATGGGTCCAATAAACATGTGGTCGCGTTCAGCCGTCCCAAGATCCTGTCCACGTCCTCGGGAGCCACAGGATCGAACTCCTCCCAGATAACACTCTCAAGACCTGTCTCTGTCATCCCGTCTGAACTAACCCAGTCAGCGGCCAAGTCTTCCCGAATCTGAGTGATCTTATCATACAGATACTGTACAAAGTCCTCAGCTCGGCCCTGCAAGGTGTCATCCCCTGCAAGGGGTTTAAACAGTTTTTTCCCCTCTAGCCATCAGCTAGGACTCAGGAGGCAGCAATAGATTGGGGGTGGGGCCAAATAAAAGGTAAGAATAACATGGGGGGTGGGGGTGGGGGGTGGGGGATTGCAGAACCGGTTTGGTGATATCATATCATCACTGCTACCGGCATGGTGGAACCGGGCCGAACCAGGAGGAACCCACCACTGTACCATCTCCTTTAAGACAGGCAGCTTTTTGCCGTCCTCCAGTCCACCAATATCCCTCCATTTGTGTCTTTAACTGTTCATTATCCCTAGCTGCTTAGTAAACAGGTTGTGCACCAGTTACGTCCTTTTCTGGACCAACAATCCCTACTTATGGTCACTTATGCACTAGCCACCTCCCACCTTGACTATTGCAATGGTCTCTACACGGGCTGCCTTGAAAAGCATCTGGAAGCTCCAGTTGGTCCAGAATTCAGTGGCCCACATAGTTTTGTGCAGACCTCGGTGTGCACATGTGTTACCTCTCCTGCGGGAGCTGCATTGGTTGTTGATTTGCTTCCGGATGCAATTCATGGTGCTACTTGTTACCTTTAAAGCCCTTCAGGTTATCTGAGGGACCATCTCTTGCCAGTCTAATCCACCCGACCCACTAGAGCGGGGAGGCAAGGAATGTTGTGGGTCCCATCTTCTAAGGTGGTACATCTGGCGGGACCCAGAAGAAGAGCCTTCTTCATGGCAGCTCCCTCTGGAACATCATCCCTCAGGAAATTAGACTGGCCCCCAATCTGACACTCTTTTGGCAGGCCCTAAAGACATGGTTCTGCCAGTGGGCCGGAGGAACCCAGAGCAGGATGGAGCCCATTAAATGGCTGGTATGTTGTCAGGGTGGGGGGATTATTATTTTTTTAAAAAATTCTTTTATATTGTGTCTTTATTTGCTGTAATTTGGCTTGAGTCACCCTGAGTGAATAGGTGGCAATATAAATTTTCCAAATGAATAAATTTCCAAATAAACAAAGGAGATATTTGGAATCAATCTCATCTGAAGTTCTGGTTGTTTCCATATTTTGGTGGTCAGCCAGATATGTTACACAAAATGAGACAGAATTGCCTGCCAAATTGTCTGAACAATCCCCAAATGCCTTCTGGAAAGCCAGTATATCCATTAGATACATGAATTGACCGATCTAAAAGGTCCATCATCATGACAGAGATTAATGACCACATGTTCTGCACCTTGAGAAACAAACTATACATTAAGTTAGAGACAAATGAGGGGTGGGTGGGAATTTTTCCTTTTTTTTTTTGCCAGTTAACATTCTTCTTCAGATCTATCTGATCTCTTAGAGGATATGTCCAGGTTGATTTCTGTCCTGCTCAAACAGCTAGTAGCAACTGCTATGCAAAGAATGGCTAAGTTTAAACCACAGCAATTTAACCACAATTCCTTTTGTCTTGCTCTCTAATTGCTGGCTACTCTCGTTTTCCAAAACTGGCTGATTTGCCTAAATCAGCTGTGATTATAATATTCCCATCTGCCAACAGCACAGCATCCAAGAATCCAACATCGACCATCCAGGAATCCAAATTATAGCTTCCTAAATAAGGGACTGATAAATGAAATTTGAATTAGGAGGAGGAAGGGTAGCAAAAGTCTTAGAAGGAACCCTCCCTAGTTTTTAGGAGAATAAAAAAAGCAAGGAATAGCAGGGGTACTTTCAAACTACAATATTCTTTTAATGTTTTTTCTCTTCTTTTCAATCATTTCTAGGTTGAATCTCTCCTTGATCAGTTTCCATCCATTATTCCTTGTCTGGCCTTCAGGTGCTTTAGAAAATAGCTTGACCCCTGCCTCTCTGTGGCAGCCCTCAAATTTTGGAACACTGCTATCATGTCTCCCCTGGTCCTTCTCTTCACTAGAGTAGCCATGCCGAGTACTTGCAACCGTTCATTGTATGTTTTAGCCTCCAGTCCCCTAATCATCTTGGTTGCTATTCTCTAGAGTCTGAACATATTTTTATAGTGTGGTGACCAAAACTGGATGCAGTATTCTAGGTGTAGTCTTACTAAAGATTTATTTATCTGTCTATCTATTTATTTATTTACAATCATGTCCAATTGTTGGAATCTGTCTGGACAAGTCCTTGTAGTTTTCTTGGCAAGGTTTTCCAGAAGTAGTTTGCCATTGTGTCCTTCCTAGGGCTGAAAGAAAGTGCTGGCTCAAGGTCACTTAGCTGGCTTTCTGCCTAAAACAGGACTAAAACCCATGGTCTCCCCATTTCTAGCTTGATGCCTTAACCACTGTGCTAAACTCATTCTCTCTTCTAATGTAACCTTGCAATAAATATAGAGCTGGTACTCATAGTTGTTCTTCTAGTCTGTACTACCTCGCAAGCTGACATGTTGCAAGTCTGAAATTATCCTTCTCATAGCAACAGCACTTAGACTTATATACTGCTTCATAGTGCTTTATGGTACTCTCTAAGCAGTTTATAGAGTCAGCATATTTCTCCCAACAATCTGGGTCTTTGGAAGGATGGAAGGCTAAGTCAAACTTGAGGATTGAACTCCAGGCTGTGGGCATAATTTGCCTGCAATATTTCATTCTAACCACCGCGCCACCTTTTATTAGGAATTGAAAACTAGGGAGGGTCCTGACAACAAGAGACGCCGCTTCCTGATTGGCTGAAACGTAGCTATTGTTTGTGCGGGAGTCCCCGTGCCTCCTGGTTGGTTAGAGGCATCTGACAGCTACTATAAAAGAGCTGGCAGACGCTATTATCATAGACGGCACTTAGAGTTATTGGTTTCTGGTTGTCTAATAAAGAGTTGCGTTGCAGTCCGTGACGCCTCAGTCATTGCCCTCCGCTCCCAATTCAACAGGTCCCTTCTGAGATTCTTTCACCACTTCCTTCTTTAGACTAATATTTCATTTATGAGGCTCTTGTCTATGCTTTTCCTTGGGTCTCCCAAAGTCATCCCCACATTCTCATTATATTTACCTGCTGAAACACTTCTATGCCTTCATTTTTCTATCTCCATCTCTCTGTTGATTGGTCCCTAACAATATGAATACTTTAATTGTTCTACTGCAAGTTGCTCCTCAGCTGCCAGTTTTGACAGGGCTGTCATTTTGGTTTCCATTCCTCAACAGCATGGCTGAAGAAGCAAGTCAATCTACTATCTTTGTAAATGCATGCCTGTCATCTCTTCCTGCCTCTGAGAATGTAATCCATTTCCTTTCCCACTTACAGATACACGGCACAGAAGGAACAGCACGCTGTCTTAGTGGTGTCAACTGCCAATCCTGCCCAAATTAAGTGATATAAAGATACAGATAAGGTTAAGTACTTTTATCTAGTTGTCAGATGTTGAAGGAAACTCAATGACCAAGAAAACAGATGTTGCTTGTCAACAATTGTTCATGATATTGGCCCAAAAAAATGTGCATACAATTAAAATATGGTTTCAGAAAATTATAAAGTGCACGAGGGGAAAAAGTATGGTTGAATAACAAATGTTTAATTCATTAAAGCCACAAATCTTCAAATGTTTCCAAGGAAAAAAGAGATGCAGAGACTTCAGTGAGATTTCCAAACGTACAGATTTGTGCTATACAGTATTCGGTGTAAAATTGAAGTTATGAACAAACTGTATTTGTATTGCATTGCTTATTGTAAGGGACATTCCTAGCCTTTCCATCTCCCAGCCTTTTTGAAGCCAATTTGAAAAGCACTCAAGAATGATCTTGGCAGTGGTGAAATCTGAATTTTTTTACTACCAGTTCTGTGGGTGGCTTGGTGGGCGTGGCAGGGGAAGGATACTCCATTTCCACCCCACTCTGGAGCCAGCCAGATGTGGTATTTGCCGGTTCTCTGAACTACTCAAAATTTCCGCTACCAGTTCTCCAGAACCTGCTGGATTTCACCCCTGGATCTTGGCCATTTTCAGATCTACATGAAGCTAATGGAGCTTGCTGAAAACTTCCAGACAATCTGTGTTTCCCATTTTGGGAAGAATAGCTAAATCTTAGTAATCTAATCATGCTAATTAGTAGTACAGCTTCTTTTCTCACACTTGTAAGTCTGTGACTATTTCTTCTCTTCCTCTTCTTCCTCATGATCAATTACTGGTACTTCCGTGTGCTTTTGTGCCCTTCCCAGTTGCAAACCTCTGTTGCCTTTAAAAATTTTTTAAAGTTGGCATACTGTCAGTGTTCTTTTGACTTCTTTTTTTTTTAAAAAAAAAATCACATCAGCAGAATCTCAGAGCTGGGAGACAATGTGGGGAAAAAAGTGAAGCGCATTTGGAAGCTACAGCTGGTGCAGAGTATGGCAGCATGGGTAGTTTTGGGCCCCCCAAGAATGTTTTCTGTAACATCACTGCTACGCAATCTGCATTGGTTACTGGTCTGCTTCTGGGTGCAATTCAAAGTATTGGTGATCGTTTTTAAAGGCCGTCATGGCATGGGCCCAGGTTACTTAAGGGACCATCTCACTCCGTTGGGATTAGTCCGTACCACTTGTGCTGGGCAGAGGAGGCATGCTGTGGATCCCATCAGCCCAATTTTTCTAGATGGTGGGATCCAGGAGGAGGGTCTTCTCTGGTGTTTCTCCTACCCTCTGCAACACCTTGCCCCCCAAGTGTGAGGTTGGCCCCAACCCTCCTGTCTTTTCGTAAGGGCCTAAAGACATGGCTCTGCCAGTTGGCTTTGGACCCCAGTGGAGGAACAGCACAATGGAGGTGGCTGAGTGAGTAATAACATATCCCTCCACCCCACTTCTGCCCCCGCCTGTTATGGTTCACCAGCAGCCTGTGGAGCTGAGAGCAGAGTCAGACAGCGATGAGGCTGAGGAAGAACATGGGCCAGTCCTGGAGGCTGGGGAAGGCCCAGATGAGGACTCTGCGTTGGAGGCAGAGATGGGGTCAGGGTCATCGGGGAGTGATGTGCGGACTTCGAAGCCTCCAGAGGCTGACAGTAGAGAGGCAGAGGAACAGGAGGAGCCTGTTCCTAGTGCACGTATGAGAAGAGCTGCCAGAAGGCAGGAGCAGCTAAAGCAGAGAGGATGACTTGGGAGTAGGGCCAAGAGATGATTGGCCCCTCCCATAAGGCTTAAAAGACCAGCAACGGCTCTTGGCCTCTTTGCCGGAAAACAACATTGAGAGAATTGCTTCTTGTTTCACTGTATTCATTTCTTGTTAGCGTCTTCTGCTTCTGAACTTTTGCCAAGAAAAGCCTTTGGCAGTTTGCCTAATTATGCCAAGGTCGGTGATAAACTGAAGAATGGTGTTTTGAAGAATTTGCTTTAATTTAGTTTGGACTACGCTGAGAATGAGTTAATTCTCAGCTGTTCTAATAAAGTCTGTTTTTGAACTGTTTGTATTTAATACTAACTACTTGGGCCTGGGTCACAACACTGCCTTCTACATGTGTCCTTGGTTTTAATGACTGATTTTAACTTTTTTAATGATTTAATTGTATATGTAACTGTAAGACATCCAGAGTCACTCTGTGGTAAGGTGGCGACCAATAAATTTTATAAACAAACAATAATAAAATGCCTCTCAATAAGGACACAGATGATGCTTAAAACCTAAGGTTATGAGATGTGCCCAGTGTTTGCTGATTTGAAACAGCATTTGGAATAGCGTTTCCTCATTCACAGGTATACTGGGGCAGGGATATAGCAGAACTATTCACGGCTGCTGGCCCTCTGTATAATGGCATGTCTTCAGAACATTCAGTCTACCTGATTATCAGGTGTAAAGCTTCATCTGGAAGACCAAAGCATCAAGATCTGCCTATAATTTATAGGAAAGACACCTTCCATCTCTTGTGGAAGACTGAGAGCACTTTCTTTGTACCATTTCATTTCTATGCTAGGTTGAAATCCAACCATCTGAGAAATGTTCACATTGAGTCTTTTGCTTGCACTGACGGTATCAGTCTTTCAGGGTAGGCTAGCTAGGTCATGAAACAGGGAACCCAGGAATAAGATAGAATTACACAATCTTGAAAACTATCCAAGCTTACCTCAGTGTGGGGTTATTTTGAATGTCTTTCTCAGGCATCCTTTTTTCTTAAGTAATATTTTCTGCCAGTCCCCCGTTGACAGCTTGCTCACTCCTTCCCCAAAGCCAGTTCTGCATTCCTTTACCCACACTTTAACAGGAAAGTTGATTATTACCTAAATTCAAAATTCATCTTTAACAGTCAAGTCAGTGACAATCTTTGGCAAGTTATGCCCTCTCAAACCTCTACTCCCATTCTGAAAACATAAATCATACAGGTCTATCTTTTGGGAGTAGGTATGAGAAACAGTGAATCATGATAGATTGGCAATTTCCAATCTTAGGAATCGTTCCTAGGATCACTTGCTTCAGAAAGATGAACAGCAAGCGTGACATCTCAAAAGCTGTGCCTTAATTAGTGAATCATCTTGATTCAGCTCTAAGAATATTTTGATGTCTTGGATCACCACTTCTCAGTTGTCAGGGTAATGAGAGAAATATGTCCAAATCATGTAAATGAAGCACAAACGACAACAAACAGTTCAGCAGCCAATACTTTCTCTCTTCCAGTTCTGAGATGTCCTAAAAATAAAACCGGGGAGTGATATTAATGCCCTAAACATGTATCATTGAAAATGATGAACAATATAAAATGTACAGGATTCAGAGATAGAAACCTCTTTCCAAATCAGAACAAAATGTGAAGACTGAGAGATGAGGACTGAGAAACTTCAAGAGAGACAGAAAAGAAGGAAGGACAGAGCAGCTATCTGCAGTTTAACAAGTAGAGACTGAAGGAACTGAGCTTCATTTATTTATTTAATTAAATAATTTATATGGATGACAAGTGGAAAACAATACAAAAAGCATAATAACACAAACAAACAATAATGCAATGCAACTGAGATTCCTATTTTTTTTCCTCCTTTTTACAACCCTTTAATCCCTTTATTCGGAGTGGAGTTGGGGCAACTGAATGGAACTGAGTGTTTACTGTCCGGATGCCCTTCCTAACACCTACGTGGAGTTCGTAGCAGATATTTTCTCTTTGCATCCTGATAAACATCTGCTATCTAGGATTGAGCTCTCTTGACCTTCTGGGTGGGAGACGAGCATCTTCACCTTTAGACCACCAATTCAGACTCCTAATAAACCATCTCAAATTTTACCACAATACATATCCAAATCCATTAATATCCTGGCCACAGAGCCTGAGAATAAAGCAATATTTGGAAGATTAACAGGTCCATCTGAATCTCAGGGGGGATGCCTCCGCTGCTACATCTGATGAGATTATCATCAGTATCATGGGCTAGGAGCAATTGCATAAAAATGATTTCAAAACAAGAACAGGTGCGTGATTATGTCATCACACAAACACCATAATTACATTCATGCATCATTATGTTTCATATTTAATGCATGGGTGGTGACATCATCACACGTGTCATCATATGCCTCCTGGCAGTAACTAATGCCTGGGAGAGAGAGTAATGAATTCACAGGAAATGCAATTCATCTAAGCAGACTCAGTAAAATTCTCTAGCATTTTTTCCCCTCATTCTTGTCCATTCTTGAAATAAAGCAATAATCCTACTATTTTAGCTTTTTTTTCTTTCCAATTTAAACGACTGGCCTTTCATTTCCAATTCTTAAAAGTTTAGACTTCCTGTTTAGTTTAGAGTTTTACATCTGAGTAAAACTTGGTAAATTTTGCAATCCTTGCTGCTTCAATTGCATATTAATTGTCAGATTGACTTTACTCAGAGAAAAACGTGGACTAAATTTCGATCAGCAAAATCAAGAGCTGAGGAACAGGTACCTATATTCTTAACCAATAATAACATCCAGAGAGAGGAAATACAGCTGCCTCGGCTGTTTTTTGAAGCAGAAGATCAGCTGCTTTGTATACAAGCTCGGTGCTTAGTCATAATGTTTTTTAAAAAAACCCTTAAAACGATTGTCCCTCTCTCCAGCATTTACAATTCACCTCTGACTCTTGATAAAGTATTGTCAGTTTTTTTTTTAATAAAAGAGAAGTATGCACCTTACTTCTTAAGTGTAGTTAAAAGGCATAAATGATGGGTCTTGAAATGGAGATTGGTTGAAATATAATGTGTTTGTCTTGTGGCAGAACAGCCTATTAGCTGGATTGGTTCAAGTTGTTCCCTTCTCTTCACTTCCCCAAATGGCTCCTTTGAAATGTCTAATTCTGATTTGCTATACTATTCCGGCCACAGTTGTAGTAGCAGCTTTACTGCTGCTTTTTTTTTTTTTTTTGAACAACAGCAATAAGATTCTGCGGGTAGCACAGTCCTGTTTTTCCAGGATGAAAACATCTACAGACTCTTGCAAATGATTGCTATTGGACACAGTTTCCAGTTTAACAAAAGGTTTACTGCACTTGGGGCTGAGAAGATTACTTGGTTTTGTTGACTGCAAGACTTTCTCTGGTATTGTCTTTGTGGGTGTCATTTACAAGCTGTTGTGTACAACCTCAATGGCACCCAGGCTCCAAAAGGCTTTTCTCTTATTTTCATCCTATTCATTAACTTGCAAAGGAGCACTGCACGGTTGCAAATAGATATTAAATGAGGTTTGCGCATGAATTGATCTTTGCAAATAGACATCGCATTACAAAAGCAAATAATCAGAAATCAAACAAAAGACAACTAGACTCTTGCGAGGCCACAGCAAGAGTTACTGTCGAGTACTTTTCCTGCTTTGTATATGCTATTCAGGGATTTACAAAGGCGAGCTCCCCAATTAAATTGCCCCCCTCTTGCTACCTACGCTTCAATTTATTCTTTATCTTTCAAAACACTTTTATAGTCTTTTTTTTTTTTTTTGCATCCATTACATACTTTTACACTGTCGACATGAAACCCTGTCATTTTATGAATAAATAATTCTGGATTTCTGCATTTTAATGTGTGTGTGTGTATGTGTGTATGTGTAAAATGTTGCAGAAATGTTCCAGATAGTCAAGACCTCTCTGGCAGCAACTGATTTGACTGCTCAGAGGTCCCGAAGAAATTTGCTTCACCTCCAAGCACTAAAAAGAATTGTAATATTAGAGGCTCTGCAACAGTTCAGATAATGTAATAGTAGCATTTAGCTCTAAGGCTCATGAACAACTTTTTCTAAAATTATTTTTGTGTTGTGTCGTTGTGTGAGTCCAATGGGCACTTTGTTGGTCCAAATCAACTGAATAGTCTCAAAAGGAAACCAGTAAGTAGCACTGTCATCAATATGTTTTACTTTGAGGATTCTGTCCACTGAATTTACTAATGTTATGTTCAAATCATCATCAAGAACATGCAAATTAGCAAGAATTTCCATGCTGCCTAAGCATATTCTATACAGATGGAGCTTTCAATTAAAATTGATTGCTTCTTTAAAAAAGGGGGAACTATGGTAATTTGTTCATACATAGGAGGAAAGGAATATTATGCCTCTTGCTGATATTAATATAAGAGCCAAGCCAGTCTAAATGTGTCATTTTAATCACAGCAACAGTGAAGTAGGAGGCCTGTTTTATTGGTTTGTAATAATCAGCTCTGAGTGAATAATTTATTTGAAGATGCTATAAATATATTTTTGTATTAAGAATGGTTCATTTTGTATATGGTTTCTTGATTAATGTCTCACCCTCAGTTTAATTATAGCTTTGGGTTTTTTTTAAATGAACATTTTTTTTAAAAAAAGAAATTGGCTTGGAAGATTGGTAACAAAGTCAATCAATAACTTGGCAATATTTTGGCAATAACTTGGTTATTTATGCTACTTTTTACTAGTTGTGCTGTGGCAATTTAGTGCACAATTTCATATAACATTATTTCCTATTCAGTTCAAAAACTGAACTATAGAACAGAGTCATGACAATCATATTTGGAGCCCTGATGGCACAGTGGTGAAAGTGCAAGCAAACTCTGCCTACAGCCTGAAGTTCGATCTTGACAGGGCTCAAGGTTGACTCAGCCTTCCATCCTTCCAAATCCATTGGTAAAATGATTGTTGGGGGCAATATGCAAATAATGCTTACATTGTAAACCATCTTTTGGAGAGCTCTGATTTCAGAGCTTCCTGGGAACTTAATGCTCTACCACTTTGAGCCTAGCAGGATATCAGAAAGGGGGATTCCCCTCCCATAGTTTTAGAGTCAGTGGGTCCCTCTCCTTGTTTCCAGCACGTAGGTGTTTGCTTTTCCAGTGTGGCCTTTTCTGACATTTGAAAGTGTAGGGGGGGAAAATGTATCTGTATTCTTGCCATCCCTCGCCATTCATAAACCAAGCTGAAACCAGAAATTGCAAAGTTGCATGTCAGGAAACAATGCCATAAGAGAGAGAGCGCGCTTAAAGGTCTTTTCAGATGAAACTGATAAAACTGCTTCTCTCTCTCTTGGAATAGCAAACAGGCAATTTAATTAAAAAAACTAAAGCCCTTCAAGATACAGAGCTTTCCTGAAGTGGCCTGTTTGTTGAGGAAGGTCTACAGTGTCATATCATCCTTAGCCATGTATCTATAACATCAATGTCAATGATGGATCGAGAAAGATCTCCAAATCAGACAGGGCTTCCTCAGGGTGCCGTCGGCCAGACAGTGTTGGCTGGCGACCCCCAGGGGGAGAGCTTTCTCTGTGGGCACACCCACCCTCTGGAACCAACTTCCTTTGGAGCTCTGGATGGCCCCTGACCATCGCTCGTTCCACCGCGAGTTGAAGACCTGGTTGTTCCATAGCCTGGACTGATGGGGGGGGGGGG